>LPNX010661147.1:0-65240 GCA_001517045.1 Pseudotsuga menziesii
ATATATTGTATACTCTTCATATTCCATGAACAAACAATTAATTCTACATTGAATTGTATATATTTGATAGGGAACTTCAAAATAATCTACTGTTTGTAATAAAAGAGTTAAACTTCTGCATAAAGGCCTAATATAGATTCATAGTTGTTATGTACTGAAATGATGGAGAAAGTTTAAGTTAATTTACAACCATGGCTGTATACAGGTAGATGTTGAGGAAAGCATCATTGTTGGTGGCGAGTGTAGTCTATTGAGGCTTCCTTCAAAGGTTGATGCTATCAAAGATACAGTTGAAAAAAATGAGCAAAAGGTGTGATATTTGTCTCTGTCATTCATGATCAAGTTCAATGGGGGTGGAAAAGATTCCAGAGCCATGTTTTATAGTCAAATGACACATTATTTGTTGAACATAGAAATATTATGTATATACAAAATTACATTTTTTTAATCTTTTGCAACTTGTTATTACATAGGCTTTAAACTGTGTCGGCCTTGTGGTGCTCATAGATTGGTGCAGGCAGTGTTAAACGAGCTTTAAGCTACCCATTGAAATTAATTGCAAAGAATGCTGGAGTGAATGGAATTGTCGTGGCTGAAAAGGTCAGGACAAAACCTACCATGATTGTCAATTAATTTTCATGCCTATTGGAGTTCTTTTCCTTTTAATGCAGACAAACTTATTTACGTTGAGATTCAGCCTAATTGCAGATGGTGTTATTTCTCTATTCGCTATGCTTTTTAATATATACTGGACTTAAATTACATTCTTCATTTTTCTTAGGCCCTGAATAGTGTAGATTTAGCCTTTCAAGTTTAATTAACCAATTCTTAAATTGAATTTGTTAGATTATATTTTCCTATTTTGCACATGATCTTGGTTACTGTTGTTAACTGTTGAACATTATAAATAATTTTCTTCATTGTTTTTCTACTTTACAGTTCATTGTTTTTTTACTTAGAAGTGAGAATTTTCTATTGGATTTTGCAGGGGTGAGCTTAAATAAGTGGCCCATTGAGTATGAAGAGCCCACTAATGAGGATTTTCCATTGAGTATGAAGAGCCTGTTACTGAGGGTTTCAAGCTGTTAAGTATGGTTTTGAAGCTTCCGCGGGATCTAAGTATGGCTTAGCAACCAAGTACAAGTGGGATGGTTTAGCTATTGTAATATTTTGAAAAATCATCAATGTACTAGATGATATTCATGTAAAGTTACATGGAGATAGTTTTTGAGAAAACTCATATTTATTGTAATACTTGACATTTTATATAATATAATTTGTGTGGTTTAAAACTTATATGGTTGTACTTTATATTATTTATAAGTGTTGTAATTAACTAATTAACATGACATTGCATAATTCATGTGTATTAGATGATGATAAATAATTTATAACTCTTTTTTTAATTTAAACATAATATCATATTAAAAATTTATATTGATTAATAGTGGACACTATTAACACTACTAAAATATAATAACCACACATAAAATGACTAAAAATGACTAAATTAGTGACCAATAATTGAGATTAATGACCAAAATTCACATATATAATGACCAAAAATTGAGAGATACATGACCAAACAATGAGATATAAATGACCAAAAAAACAACCAAAATTCGCATATCAATGACCAAAAAACAGTTTTGGTGGCTAATTTATGGTCTTTTATTACGCGACCAAATTTGGTAATATTCTAGTTTGTCATGTGGTCATTAATTTGGTTATAAATGTGGTCATATATTTGGTCATTGATTCAAATATATGACCAAATTAATGACCAAATATATGACCAAATAAATGACCAGCTCACAAGCTATAAATGACCAAAATAAAAATGACCAATTTTGGTCGTGCAATAAAAGACCGTAAATTAGCCACCAGCGATCGCCAAACCAAAAGTGGTAATTGATATGTGGATTTTGGTCATTTATTTGGTCACTAATATCCCATTTTCCACTAGTGAATGTTTACATAACAGTTCAGATCATGAACACCGTAGAAGACAACAATGAGCAAGAAAAGATGAACACCACCACCCAGGAAGCAGAACTGGTGGTGGAATTGAATTTTGATATGTTGAAGACCATACACAGTCTCCAAGAAGAATTAAAAAGTTTCAAAGAAGATAGTGTGAATGAGAGAAAGGAACAACAAGCCATAAGTGAAGCATTATTAAGAAATATGATGGGAGGAAGCTCGTAGGGGAAACCCACTCATTCCACAAACAAGTCCAAAAGGGAACCTTACCATAAACAAACCAGCATCCCAAGAGAAGAAAAAATAGAGGAACGTACCCCTGAAGCTTTGGAAGGAGATCATCATAGCCCGGCCAGTGATGAATCTCTTTCTCCATGCAGGAAGAGACAAAGAAATGATGATAACCTACAGCGTGAGTTCATAAAAGTAAGAGCTCCAACCTATGAAGGTGAAGTAAAAATGGGAGAGAAAGTTGAAGAATGGTTGTTGGGAATGAGCAAGTATTTTCGATTTCATAACTACTCAAGCGAGATGAAGGCTCGACTTTCCATCTATAACGTAAATGGAAAAGCAGCGAGATGGTGGAGAGATTTGAAACACACTAATAAAGATGAGCTAAGGGAGATACGCTGAAGTAACTTCCGCACAATATTTCAAGAAAAATATATGTAGGAAAGATACTTCAACATAAAAGTAAAATATTTTCACGAACTACGTATGGGATCCATGACTATGGATTGTTTTATCAACAGATTCCTAGATCTATTACATTATGTACAATACATCAAGGATGAAAATGTAAAAATACAACATTTTTGAGGATGTCTTCCTCCAAACTTTGGGGAAAGGATTCAGTTCGACATGCCTAAAAACTTGGACACCACATTGCACAAAGCTAGGATCTGCTATGAGAATGGATATCTAAGGAAAGAGAACATGAATGGAAATAAAGACAGGTCTAAGAATTTCTCTGATAACCGCAAACCGAGGTTTAACCCACCCACATACAGGAAAAGAAAACAACAGCTTTCCAGCGAACAAGAACTTCAAAACATCAGGTACAAAACCATACGTGCCAGCTCCAAATGCTACAAGCTAGTAGCAGCTGGGGAATCCAATGCTAACTCGATACAAATCAAATGTTGGAAGTGCACTGGGCCTCATTATGCTCGATATTGTAAGAACAAGACCTATGGGGTCTTGCACAACTTACAAGAAGAACCAACCATAGAGGACATAGCTGGAACCCTATGGATTTATGCAGCTTAGGATGGCCGACAGGAAGACCATCAAGCTACCATGGTTGAGATAGAAGGTAATATATTGAACACTTCTATTTCAATACTTATTAACCCTAGTGCTTTTCGAAGCTATGTTTCGGCTAAAATTGTTGATAAATGCAAACTAGGAAAAGTAAAACATGAAAAACCTTGGCTGGTTTAGTTAGACACGGGTACGAAATAGAAAGTTTCAGAAATAGTTAAAGATTGTGAAGTAAACCTGAATGGTTTTCCTACGAAGGTAAACCTGAATATCCTACCCTTAGGATCGAACAATATACTTATCGGCATGGACTAGTTGGAACATCACCATATCATGCTCGATT
This sequence comes from Pseudotsuga menziesii, assembly GCA_001517045.1. Lineage (NCBI taxonomy): Eukaryota > Viridiplantae > Streptophyta > Pinopsida > Pinales > Pinaceae > Pseudotsuga > Pseudotsuga menziesii. The sequence continues at coordinate 3,590 of LPNX010661147.1, forward strand.
GCTTACAAAAGTCAATCTTGCATACATATAGCCAAGGGAACCAAGTGAAGGTTCAAGGAATTCCAAAGAAAGTTTTTGTAAGGAAAATATCTGCCTTACAGTCAAAGAAATGCGTTAGGAAAGGCTACAAGTTGTTTGCAGTAAACATTCCAGACATAAAGTACTTTCTCGTTGTTGTAGAATTCAGGGACATGTTTCTCGAGGAAATCCCTAGATTACCTTCAAAACGAGACCTATACTTTTCCATAAAACTGACACCATGATCAGTTTTAGCCTCCAAATCCCCTTACCACATGAGTGCACCTGAGTTGGTGGAACTCAAACTACAAATGCAGGAGTTGATAGAAAAAGGGTATATCTGACCAAGTGTGTCCCCTTGGGGAACACTGATATTTTTCGTCAAGGAAAAGGATGGTACAATGCGGATGTGCATCGATTACCGTCAATTGAATAAAATGACTATCAATAACCAATACCCAATCCCTAGGATCGATGATGTGTTCAATCAGGTAGAAAAAGCCAGAACCTTCTCAAATATTTACCTACGATCTGGATACCATCAGGTACAGATTCGCGATGACGATATTCATAAAATCACCTTTCATACTAGGTACAGGCACTACGAGTTTGTATTGATGTCGTTCAGGTTGACCAATCCACCCACAAAATTCATGTGCATGATTAACAGTATATTCAGTAAGTATCTGGATAAGTTTGTTTTGGTCTTTATAGAAGACATCCTAGTTTATTATAAGAATAAAGAGTAACACAAAGAACACCTTCGCATAGTACTACAAGTGTTATGAAAACACCAGCTTTATGATAAGTTTAGTAAATGTGAATTTTACAAACCACAGACACAGTACTTAGGTCACATTATCTCTAAGACAACGATAGTTGTGGACCCAGAAAAGATTAGATCCAAAGAGGATTGGCCTACCCCTACTAGTGTCACTGAAATTGGGTCTTTTTTGGGATTAACTGGATATTATCTAAAGTTCATTAACAACTTATCGATAATCACTTGACCCATGACTACTTTGCAAAAGAAATAAAATAATTTCTTATGGACGACCAAGTGCGAGGAAAATTTTCAAAATCTGAAGCAGCTTTTGATGACCACACCAATAATACGAATTGCAAATCCGCATGGGGATTTCATTCTTTGCACAGATTCAAGCAAGGAAATACTCGAAGGAGTCCTCTTGTAGAACGATCATGTGATCTATTATGAATCGTGAAAGTTAAAAGAGCATGAGCAGATCTACCCCATGCATGATCTTGAGTTAGCAACCAGCATCCATGCTTTCAAAATTTGGCGGAACTACCTCATGGGAAGGAAGTTCCTTCTGAAGACATACAATATGAGTCTGAAGTACTTATTCAATCAATCAAATCTAAATGCAAGGCAAGCCAGATGGTTGGCTTTCCTTAGCGAATAACATTTCGAGCTAAACATTATTAAGGGAAAAGAAAACATGGTTGTTGATGCTTTGAGCTGATGAAATCATATGATATACTAGGTGACTTTAAGTCAAAATGATGAAAATTTGCATGAGAGGATTAGAACGGCCAACATATTTGACCATTTCTATGTAAAAATCCTCAATTAATTCCAAGAGGACAGGTTGTTTCAACAACAAAAAGAATACAAGGTAGATGAATCAGGATTACTATGTTCTAAGGAGAGATTGTACGTTCTAGAAGGAGGGGACATTCCATCTAGTATCCTCATGGAATTTAATCAATCACCCTACTCAGGGCACCCTAGATATTAAAAGATGATATTCGTCATCAAAAGACACTTTTCTGGGCTAAGTTAAAGGCTGACATTGCGATGTTTATCACAAAATGTCAGTAGTGTTAGCTAGTCAAAGTTGAGCATCAACACCATTCGGGATTGCTACAGCTGTTACCCAGTCTAAAATGGAAATGGGAGGCATTAGTATGGATTTTATCACCATTCTACCAAAAAGTAAAAAGAAAAATGATTCTAAATTTGTAGTAATTAACAAGTTTTCAAAAGCAGCGCACTTCATACCTGTGAAGTTGACCTACAAGGAAGTGAACATGGCTAATATATTTTTGAAGGGAATATTTATATTGCATGGGATACCCAAGGAAATCATCTCGTATAGAGATGCTATGTTTACATGAAAATTTTGGAGATCTTTATCCTCTGGATTGGAGACACAGTTGAACTTTAGCACTACTTATCACCCGCAAACAGATAGGCAAATAGAAAGAGTAAACAAGATTGTTGAGGACATGCTTAGGATGTATGTCATGAAAAACAAAACTAAATGAGAAGACTACCTGCATCTCGTGGAGTTTTCATATAAAAATGGTTATTAGGCTTCCGCTAAGATGATTCCCTTTGAGGTACTCTATCGACGGAAGTGTAGAACAATGATTACTTGAGATAGCCTGATGGATCGACTCATTTCAAGGCCTGATTTATTAATGAACTTGGAACAATTGGTTACCAAGGTCTAGGTGAACCTTAAAGAAGCACAAGACCGTCAAAAAAGTTACACTGATCAGAAAAGGAAAGATAAAGATGATCAAATAGGAGACCATGTCTACTTGAAAGTAAAATAAAAAGGAAATTCATTGAGCTTGGGAAGGTGTAGTAAGTTACCACCTAGGTTTTGTAGATGTTTTGAAATATTGTCCAAGAGACGACCAGTGGCATATGAACTAGCATTACCCGCACACATAAGATTCCACAATGTTTTCCATGCATCATTATTAAATAAATATTTTTATGATACTAAAGATGCAGTTGCTTGGTCCTTATTACAGGTGGAACCTTAAGGGGATTTTTCCCCTGAACCTATTCATATATTGGACAAGAGATAGGTGTAGCTTAGGAAGCACATCGTAGTCTAGTTGAAAGTGCAATGGAATCACTTCGAAGCCAATGAGGCTAATAGGGATAATGAAGCCACCATGAGAAAGGCTTACCCTGCCTTGTTTCATGATGTCATTTCAAGTCCCTCGAACACTAGGGCAGTGTTGTTCTAAGTGGGGAGGGATGTAATATCCCAAATTTTGGACCTAACACTTATAGGCATGAGCCTATTGATTATGATGTTATCTTGATGTTATCTTGATGTTTATTTTGATTTATTGGGTCGAATACCCCACTGCATATGAATATGATGATTTGTTTTATATATTGGGCATAACCCAATTGTTGATGATATATATATATATGCTTGTTTGTGTCGGGCATGGACCCTGAAGCACATGATTGATGAGATGTTTTGTGTTGCGCAAGGAAACCTAGAGAACATGAGTAGTTAATATTATGTTGAGCAAGAAGCTTTGGAGCACATGAGTATTATATTTGTGTTGATTGTGCAGCTCTGGAACACATGAAAAGATAAGTTGAAAGTGTTGGGAATAAGCCTTGGAGCCTTCCATGTTGATGTTGAGTATAATCTCTTGAACATCGAATCCTTGGCCATTGTATCGCTAGGTGTATCTTGCAAGTACATCCTAGCGTTAGTGTTGAGTGAAGAGCTCTGGAATAGCACTAAGTTTGTAACTCATTGTTTTTAGCGTTGAGTATGGGTGCTGGTAACCGCTAAGAGTTACTGAAAACAATTAATGATTCTCGAGTGAGAACGACACAATAAAAATATTGATCTCATCAGACTTATTTATAAGTGATTAAATGAAATTTCAAATTTCTGTATTCTCATCAAGTACTAAAGAACTAGCATGTTATACAAGGGAATCCAACATGCAAGGATATTTAGAGTTTCCTAGCCTAATAGACCTAACCATATACCTAATCACCTTGATGAAGAAATTGTTGTAAGTCTAAGAATCACAATATGTGATGCCCTAAGACAAATGTTAACAAATGTTATATTATTATGTATTTTATGCATGTTATGTATAAAGATTAAATATAGTAATATTATTAATAATATAAGAAAGAAGGAAAAGTTCTATCTATTACTATTATTACTAAGATAACAATAAATAAATAGTATAATACCTATAAAAGTCAAATTAGGAACTAGATAAAAGATCCTAAGTTAAATATTAAAAGTACAAAATTAAATGAAAAGGGTTAAATCAAGAAATGAAGCAATTCTTGATTTAACTGCCCCCTTGACTCAAAATTATGCCTATAAAGTCTCAAGCCAAGGAAAGGCTTGGGGACTTGATATATCTTTTTGGAGTCATTATTCTTCCTGCTAATTTCTTAAGAGATATTTCTTGGAGAACAATGTAAATTTGAGCATATAGATCTGTAGACAAATACACAACTCACAAAGAAGATCTCACAATTTACTCAACAATTGAAGAATGAGACAGTGCAAAAGGCTTGTAGCTGTGAATGCTTTCATTAATCAAAAAAGTAATCCGATGATAATTACAATGAAGTAAAATGGCTTTAATAGCCACAAGAAATTCGAATCCACATGAGGAAGTTAGAATTGATTAGACTCTACTTAACTATAGGTAACCAAGACCTTGTCTAAATCATTATCGGAGGACTCAGTGGTTAACTGACCTTGTCTAAACCATAACCGGAGTTCATTGGAGCTCTAAAACACAACTCAAGTGTTACATTCAGTGTTGACTAAGGTTAACTGACTGTGGTAGGTGAGAAATGCACCCCTCATGTGTGCAATCAAGTAAACCTAGCGCTAACTGAATGTCGAGGAATAGAACTGAATGTAACTCACTCCTAACTTAGCTTGACTAGTCATTAACTGAAGTGAACTGACCTTGGTTGGTTTCAGCACTCCCAATGGCTTCCTAAATTGTAGGGATTGGTCTAGGAGGCTCCTAAACTTATGCAATCAAGTGCAATAAGTGGCAGTGAGCCTCAATTAGTGTTCCCCACACTTTAGTAACTAAAACATGTGCCCCAATTAGGTCAAGTGGACCCAATGGTGTTAATGACTATAAATAGACTGGATGGACTCCCAATTTAGACATGAATCCCAAATTAGACATATGACCAAATTTGGACAAGGGAGGATTAATAATCCTAACACCCCACCTGAATGCTAACTTGGACAAACTATGGGCCCTAGTAACTAAGACCATAGGTCACCCATTACATCAAGTAAATAAAGTAACTGCTTAATACAAGGAGTCGGGGCAAAAACCACATGGGAAAAAATCCCTCCCTCCAGCTAAGCAGGTAGAATCAGGTCTCAAGTTTGAAAAACTTGAAAATATGTTGTTGCAATCTTCTTCTCTGTGAGGTAGTGAAGCATCATACATGGTGTGGTGTGCACAGGTATTCTGGGGCATGGAATGTATGTAGAATTCTCCTTCTTCTCCAAAAATGATGATGGGAGGAAGGAGGAATGTAACCTTTATCTCTTGCTGAACGAAGAGGTGTATGATCATATCCATTCTTTTGAATGTAGTAAGACTGAGCCCTTGCCATATTGCATCTTACACGAAGTTTATTGCATCTCCCTGAAGGAGGTAAAATAGCATGACATAGCGCAAGAGTCTTTCCTTTCTGAGTGTCAGGTGAGTTTCCAGTCATCTTCCTAGCTTCCAGTTTGGAAGTAGGGACTGAATCTAGATCTGAGTCACCCTGAATCTCAATGTCATAAACTGATATAGATGGATCTGCAATACTAGTAGAATATGTAAAAGAAGTAGATGCAATGGTTTTACCTTCCCTTGTAGGTGGCTGTTGAGAGTGCACTGGTTCTAAAGGAGGCATGAAATGTGAGAACTCATATGCTTTTGAAGCATGATTCACAATACCCTTTGCTATGATGCTCCCAGTAGAGATATATGTGATCTCCACTGAGTCAGGACCAAATATCACTCGCCTTGGAGATCCAATATGGGTCATCTGATAGACAGATAACAGGTTTGAAGCCAGGGAGGGAAAAAACAGCACATCTTTGAACCTTCCATGTTCAAGTTGGATAGAGCCCTTCCCTTTGATTTGGACTTTACTGTTATTGCCCATTTGAATACTAGGACCATCAAAGGACTGAAAAGAAGAGAATGATTCTCTGGATGCAGCCATATGGTTGGAAGCTCCAGAATCAATGAGGAAGGCACGTGTTGATGTGCAGCAAGCCTTCAGTGCATGTCCTTTTCTTTGGTATTCTTCTTCTTCTTCTTTAGAGTCTTCCTTCCTTGTGCTAGTAGGTATAGAAATGTTGTGCTTTTTCAAAAGAAGAGCCATTTCATCAAGTTGTCTTCTCATACAGGAGATTTCTAAATGGAAGCCCCTTCCACAGTAAGGGCAGAGGACCTTGCCTTTGCCATTATTATTGCTTCTCTTTCAACCTGAAGGTTCTTTTGACTGCTCAAACTCATCTCTTTGCTTCCCTTTGTCATTCGCTACCTTATCTGCTCTTACAACTAGAGCTAGATCTTTGGGAGATCGAATGATCCCCATTTTGATCAATTTATCATTCTCAGAAATAAGAGATTGGATGAAAGCATTAAGAGTGGGCATCTTCCAATTTGGAGTAGTGAGCCTTACTGTTTGGAAGGTGGATACAAAGACTGAGTAGTTTGCATTGAGCTTTGTGATAATGGCAAGGATGAGCTGATCTTCATCCTTCTTCACTTTGCATTACTTCAACTAATATATCGGGTTCTTGAACTTTGAGAAAAATTCATTTAGAGATTCAAAATTGGATGGATTGAGAGTAATCAGATCATTTTCTAGCTGATGGATCCTCATCTCATCATGCTTATCAAATAAGGAAGAAAGCTTGTCCCAAACCTCCTTGGGAGTGTCCAAGTCTTGGATGTGAAATCGAATATCTCTAGAGACTGAGGAGAGCATGAGTCTAATGGCTTCATGAAGCCTGTTCATGTACTTAGCTTTGTCTTTATCTAATTCTGGCTCTTCATCTGTTTCTTCTATGAGTATGAAGAGATGCTTGGTGCGGAGCAATACTCTCATGTCATCCTTCCACTGGTGATAGTTGAAGGGAGTGAGAGGATCCACTAGATGAGCCATTTTGAATGTAATAAGAAAGACTGAGCTACTGTAGTGAATGCAGTGAGAGGAAGAGGTTGCTTGTAGCGAATGCTGTAAGAAAAGTTGATAACCTGTCACACAATCAAACATACAAAGTAAGGTCGATAGTCTGCACATTTGGAATTTCCTTCACACCCAGCATAGTCGATCAAGCAAGATTGATCAACAATTTCCTAACTTGGGATATTAAGTGGCAAATTCTCTGCTTCTAGTACAATAATGGAAAGAACAATTTGCCAAAAAGATGATCTGGCTAGAGATATGAGGAGGAGAGGAGTCTTGTCCACCGAGGCTCTGATACCATGTAAATGTGAGCATATAGATCTGTAGACAAATACACAACTCACAAAGAAGATTTCACAATTTACTCAACAATTGAAGAATGAAACAGTGCAAAAGGCTTGCAGCTGTGAATGCTTTCATTAATAAAAAAAGTAGTCTGATGATAATTACAATGAAGTAAAATGGATTTAATAGCCACAAGCAATTCGAATCCACATGATGAAGTTCGAATTGATTAGACTCTACTTGACTGTAGGTAACCAAGACCTTGTCTAAATCATTATCTAAGGACTCAGTGGTTAACTGACCTTGTCTAAACCATAACCGAAGTTCATCGGAGCTCTAAAACACAACTCAAGTGTTACATTCAGTGTTGACTAAGGTTAACTGACTGTGGTAGGTGAGAAATGCACCCCGCATGTGTGCAGTCAAGTAAACCTAGCGCTAACTGAATGTGGAGGACTAGAACTAAATGTAACTGACTCCTAACTTAGCTTGACTAGTCATTAACTGAAGTGAACTGACCTTGGTTGGTTTCAGCACTCCCAGTGGCTTGCTAAATTGTAGGGATTGGTATAGAATGCTCCTAAACTTATGCAATCAAGTGAAATAAGTGGCAGTGAGCCTCAATTAGTGTTCCCCACACTTTCGTAACTAAAACATGTGCCCCAATTAGGTCAAGTGGACCCAATGTTGTGAATGACTATAAATAGACTGGATGGAATCCCGATTTAGACATGACTCCCAAATTAGACATATGACCAAATTTGGACAAGGGAGGATTAATAATCCTAAAAAACAATTCCCTAAGAGGAAGGAGAAAAAATAATCCAAACCTCATATACAAAACTAGGACAACCTCACCTTAGCTGCTCTAAGCTACTTGCATGTTGGAACCAGCTCGAAGGGATCTGGATTGAAATTCGGAACAATTCCGAAGCATGGTTGGCTGGAACTTGGTAGTTCCCAAGTGATTTTGTTATCTAATATAGAGGTCAGATCTTCCTACGAATTGTTAATACTATTTATTTAAGTGTGCAGGTTTTTAAAGGAGCTTAAATTTACAAGTATGAAATCCTAGACTTCCTATTTCATTTTCTAGAATAAATGTTGGATAAATTAGGAAAATGATTATATGATAGATTCTAACCCTATGTGTTTGTTTTCTGTTCTAAATATTATAGGGTTTACATTTTAAATTATAACTCTAGGCTGTAATTTATTTCTTATGCTAGATTTATCCAGAGTTTGTTCATCTAGTTCACTTCTATAAATTTAATTCATGTATAAATATCCATCAAGGGTTTTGCACTTTAGTTTTACTTATATAGTATATTTTACTGTTTCAAAATGTTCTTCCTACAAACTAGGTTTTATTTGTCAAGAAAACCATGTTTAATTAAATACTACTAGTTCAGATCTAAAGCTTCATTTAAAACCTATATTAGCATTTTCTAATTGTAATAAATAGTAAACCAACTAGTATACTATTGGTAAATATATATATTAATAGTTATAAAATAGAAATAATAATCCAAGCTACCAATACATTAATTACGACTTAATGCAAATTATGAATATCCCATACTAAATCTATGTTAAGAATTAGCAAAGACCTTTCAAGGTCTGTACATTAAAACTCCTGCCATTAACTAAATATTTTCCATTAACGAAGTATTATCTTAAAACTAATTAACATACCAAGTAAACCGAAACCCTGTATGGTCCACGATTTATAAATATTTATACTAGTACTTTTTACAAAATCATAAACACTAATACAATAGCCAACGTTATAAACCATGGCATAATCCACATAATAAGAATCGTAACTCCATAAATTTCAAACCCAACATAAATTAAAAAAACACATTAATTATTTTATACACATAAATCATTTAATAACCAAGAATTTGCATCAAGGTCATAGGAAGGAATCATGTAGACACCCATTTACTTTTCACATACATAAAATACAGTGCTCATTATATTAAAAATCACAATAATTTTATACACAGTAATCCATTTTTAAACCTCATCATAAGCAAAGACCTAGGATTAAATCTTGTGAGGATTTTTTATTATTACAGAGCCACGCTATACACAGTTGGTATGTGGGATGTATCTCAAACTAATCCTTTAAAACAGAGGTCATAAGACCATTATAAGCCATACATGCTATAATTTATGGAATCGTCCTTCTTTATTCAAAGAATGAAACGCTCTAAAGAATTACAAACCTTGTTATAAATTAAACAATAGTGTGCCATACGTTTTCATTTCCACATTATAAACCCCAACTGTAAGTCTAAAATCTATTGTTTATTGCAGCCACAATGGTGGGTGCCAACGCCATTCACGGTGTGGCCCTAAAATCCATTAGTGTTGATTGTTCAGTCACCCATGTAACCATTAAAATCAACGAAGGTAATTGCCACTTGAATAAAAACCAAATATTGAAACACAACAGTATATAAAACATCAACGCAAAACTAATTTACACGCACATTATTCAGAAACTCGTAACCAATTTACACAGTCGTCACCTATGGCCATTGCACCATTGCAAGCAATGGTGCTACACTGGTTACATAACGTAATTCAAAATATGATTTATAGAAATTATACATAGAGCCTGTCAAGGCACCAAGTTTCTCCTCATGGGAAAAATAATATTATTTACAAAACTCAAGTCTTTACAAAATCATGTAGAAATCATATATCAATGCTATGAGAAATGATGCTAAGAATAAGCACAGGAAATATATCTTGGTACTAAGAATTCTCACAAGCATACACGTGAAAAATAGATAGAAGAAAAGAGACTGAATCACATGAATGAAGAGATGAATATTGGCGTGTATCCTTCCATTTAATAATTATGAATAATAGTGTACATAAATAGTACATCCATCATATGAAAATCGAGTTGTATGGAAACAACTCATAAAGCTCAAAAATGATGACTTACCAAAATATAGCAAACCCCCATAGGTGGCTAAAGCACTTCCAAAATCTATCAAGGACCTCATGAGTTGGAAAAATCATGAGTGAGTTGTCAAGGAGATGGAAAAAATCATGCTAATTGTAAAAAATGGAGAAAAACCAATGGAGGATGGGTTGGAAACAAAAGCTGTTAGTTTCCTAGTTGACTAGCTTTTATCTTATCCATAGAAAACCATAAAAAGTAGAAAAAATCATAATAAACTAGAATCTACTGTAAAGTGTTGTATACTAATTATAGATGGTCAAAAGGTGGTCAAGATCAACCTATAATTATAAATATATCATTTTTAGGATGTATATGGCATGTATTGACTTTAAGGTGCAAGCGGATCCCAACTAATTAAGCTAGTGGGTGAATAATTAATCAAATAATGATTAATTATTTTATCCTAAGTTGTGAGTGGGTTTAATATATTCCAACAGCCCCATATAAGTATGACTTTATGATGGTATGACAAAAAATATAGATGCATATAGGGCCCAACAACAAGGCTATGGTCACCCTTTAACAATTATTATGTCCAGAAAAGTGAGGAAAGAGGAAAAACCACATGGGGAAAATCCTCCCTCAAGATAGGACAAGGCACAAAATTTGAAATATGTCTTCAACATATCTTTATATTCACTTGAATGAGCTGAGTGAAATGCTTTTGCATGAAATACTTGTTGAAGAAATCATGAACTCCGTGATGATGCGTTGGAGTGTAGAACCTGCAAGAAGGAAGATGAGAGACTCCTTGTATCTCATCATCTGATGAAGTAGAAGAATTATCTGAATGCTTCTTTCTGCTTTCAAACTCTGATCTGAAAACATAATCTGAAATGGAAAGGAGATCTATGCATACTCCTTCTCAAAGAGTACAAAAATTAAGACAATTTATTTGACACCCAATTCTCTGAATAGCAACAAAATTGTGATGTGAATCACATGTCAATATTCCAATCTAATGTAGCACATGTATAGATCTGATATGAGGATAATAAAAATATGATATATCATAAATATTAGCATATGGAATAGAAATGACAAAGGCTTCAGTGGCTCCATGAGGATATAGGGCTAGACTAGGAAAATTATGAGCAAATGGGGAAAACTGATAGGTGTAAAAATACGAATGACGGATGGAAATAAGATCTAAAAAATAAGTATTTAGAAAATATCCAAACATGTTTAATATCATTCCAAACATGACTAAGGACATGGATAACCAAGCACTGAAATATAGGAAAGACTTCAAACCATGTAAAATAAATATCACTACATAAGAGACCAATGAGGAATCAACTAGTGAGCTTGGGATTTGTATAGTATTTGGATTATTCAGAGGTATGGTACATGGTATGGATGGTGGTATTATATGTGTCATGACATGCATATCATCCTACAAACAATCTTCTAAATCATATCACAATATTGTGAGGAAGAGCTGCTCAAAGGCAAGTCAATATCTAGTGAAAAATTACAATTCTTGGGAGATGAATCTAGTAGATTGAGAGGAGGATCATCAAAGAAAGGTTCTGATATTTATGATTCTAATATATCAGAGACTAAATCTATATCAGAGACATGAGAAAAGGAGAGAACTCTGGCACTCAAAGCATAAGTTATATCACCTTGGAACTGCACAGTATGACATTGTTCTAAGGAATCAACAGGATTTTCTAGTTCATCTGGAACTTCGATCTTGTGCTTCTCAAGAATCTGAGTCATGATGTCCATATTCTTCTTGAAACACTTATTCTCTGAATGAAAACCCTTGATGCAATAAGAACACTTGGATGTGCTCCCTTTCTTCTTAACTTTCTTTATTAAATCTTCATCTTCAATTACTGACTTTGGCTTCTTCACAATTTGCTTCTCTTTTGATTTGGGATTCTTGATTCCTTTAACCAAGAGATCATGATCCTTGATATTGGGAGAATTAAGAACACTCATATGGATCAATTTATCCTTCTCCTTTGTTAGTGAATCAAGAAAATAATTTAAAGAAGGCATTTTCCAGTTAGGAACAATAAGCCTAGTATCATGAAAGGTAGACACAAAAACTAAGTAATTGAGACCCAATTTTGAACGAATGGAAACTATTAATTGATAATCTTCTTTCTCAATCCCAAATTTCTTGAGAATTAGAACAAGTGACTTGAAATTGGTGAAGAAACCCTCAAGAGATTCGAAATTGCTTGGACTCAGTGAGAATAACTCAATCTCCAATTGATCCGCTCTTAGCTCATCTTGAACTCCAAAGAGAGACTCCAATTGAGTCTATACCTAGTTTGGAGTAGTCAAACCATATAGATGAAATATTAGATCAGAAAAAATAGAGAGGAAAAGCAATCCATAGGCTTCATCCAACCTATTGTGGCACTAGTCCCACAACTCCACCCACTTTCGTTCCAAGAAAAAGTTTAAGTTAGAACCATGTAAATAACAAGTAAACACATGTTGAACTTAACGATGTACATAATCAAGTAAACTACACATACACAACAATGGATAAACATAAGAATAACTTAGTAAACGAAATTACAACATCTTAAGTAAAAACAATAAACATCGTAATAATCATAACTAAAGAAAAGAAGTAGGACATAAGAACAGCTTACGACAATTTAGCAGTACAGTAGAGTACGACACATTCCCCAAGATTCAATAATGTTTGGAATAGGTTGTGTTTAACTAGCATAGTAATTTTAATTTTTTTTCAATTTTAGGGACATTACAAGTGGTATCAGAGCCTAGTTTCAACACTAAGAGACCAATAGGTGTACCAAACATTCGCTGCAAAGAAATTAAAGTATGTTTGTAAATATGGTTAACTAACATAAATCTTTCCTATGATTTAAAATTTGCAATTTATAGGAAATTTTTACAGAACAGTTCAGATCATGAACACTGAAGAAGACAACAATGAGAAAGGAAAGATGAACACCCCCACCCAGGAAGAAGAACTGGTGGTGGAATTAAATTCTGATATTTTGAAGACCATACATACTCTTCAAGAAAAATTACAAAGTTTCAAAGAAGATAGTCTGAATGAGAGAAAGGAACAACAAGCCATAAGTGAAGCATTATTGAGAAATATGACGGGAGGAATCATGTAGGGGAAACCCACTCATTCCACAAACAAGTCCAAAAGGGAACCTTACCATAAACGACCAACATCCCAAGAGAAGAAGAAATAGAGGAACGTACCCCTGAAGCTCTGGAAGGAGATCATCACAGCCCTGCAAGTGATGACTCTCTTTCTCCATGTAGGAAGAGACAAAGAAATGATGATAACCTACAGTAGGATTTCATAAAAGTAAGAGCTCCAACCTATGAAGGTGAAGTAAAAATGGGAGAGAAATTTGAAGAATGGTTCTTGGGAATGAGCAAGTATTTCCGAGTTCATAACTACTCAAGCGAGATTTAGGCTCGACTTTCCATCTATAATGTATATAGAAAAGCAGCAAGATGGTGGAGAGATTTGAAACACACTAAGAAAGATGAGCTAAGGGAGATACGCTGAAGTAACTTCCGCAAAATATTTCAAGAAAAATATATGTAGGAAAGATACTTCAACAGAAGAGTAAAATATTTTCATGAACTACATATGGGATCCATGACTATGGATTGTTTTATCAACAGATTCCTAGATCTATTACATTATGTATGAGACATCAAGGATGAAATGTAAAAATCCAGCATTTTTTAGGATGTCTTCCTCCCAAATTTTGGAAAAGGATTCAGTTCGGCATGCCTAAAACCTTGGACACCACATTGCACAAAGCTAGGCTCTGCTATGAGCATGGATAGCTAAGGAAAGAGAACATGAATGGAAATAAAGATAGGTCTAAGAATTTATCTGTTAACCGCAAACTAGGGTTTAACCCAACCCCATATAGGAAACCAAAAAACAAGTTTCCAGCGAACAAGAACTTCAAAACATCAGGTACGAAACCATACGTACTAGCTCCAAATGCTACAAGATAGTAGCAGCTGAAGAATCCAATGCTATCCTGATACAAATCAAATGTTGGAAGTGCACTGAGCCTCATTATGCCCGATATTGTAAGAACAAGACCTATGGGGTATTGCACAACTTACAAGAAGAACCAACCATAGAGGACATAGCTGGAACCTTGTGGATTTATGCAGCTTAGGATGGCCGATAGGTAGACCATCAAGCTACCATGGTTGAGATAGAAGATAAGATTTTGAACACTTCTATTTCAATACTTATTGACCCCGGTGGTTTCCAGAGCTATGTTTCAGCTAAAATTGTTGATAAATGCAAACTAGGAAAAGTAAAACATGAAAAAGCTTGGCTGGTTTAGTTAGCCACAGGTACAAAACAGAAAGTTTTAGAAATAGTTAAAGATTGTGAAGTAAACCTGAATGGTTTTCCTACAAAGGTAAACCTGAATATTCTACCCTTAGGATCGTATATACTTATCACCATGGACTAGTTGGAACATCACCATATCATGCTCGATTGCTTACAAAAGTCAATCTTGTGAAGAGATAGCCAAGGGAACAAAGTGAAGGTTCAAGGAATTCCAAAGAAAGTTTTTGTAAGGAAAATATTTTCCTTACAATCAAAGAAATGCATTAGGAAAGGTTGCAAGTTCTTTGCAGTAAACATTCTAGACATAGAGGACTATCTCGTTATTGTAGAATTCAAGGACGTGTTTCCCAAGGAAATCCCCAGATTACCTTCAAAACGAGACCTATACTTTTCCATCAAACTGACACCATGATCAATTTCAGCCTCCAAATCCCCTTACCACATGAGTGCACCTGAGTTGGTGGAACTCAAACTGCAAATGCAAGAGTTGATAGAAAAAGGGTATATCTGACCAAGTCTGTCCCCTTGGGGAGCACCGATATTGTTTGTCAAGAAAAAGGATGGTATGATGCAGATGTGCATCGATTACCGTCAGTTGAATAAAATGACTATCAAGAACCAATACCCAAGCCCTAGGATCGATGACTTGTTTGATTAGGTAGAAGGAGCCAGAATCTTCTCAAATATCGACCTGCGATCTGGATACCATCAGGTACGGATTCGCGCCGGGCATATTCATAAATTAAGTATCTGGATAAGTTTGTTTTGGTCTTAGACAACATCCTAGCTTATTCTAAGAATAAAGAGTAACACGAAGAACACCTTCGCATAGTACTACAAGTGTTATGAGAACACTAGCTTTAATCTAAGTTTAGTAAATGTGATTTTTACAAACCATAGATATAGTACTTAGGTCACATTATATCTAAGACATCGATAGTTGTGGACCTAGAAGATATTAGAGCCAAAGAGGATTGGTCTACCCCTACTAGTATCACTGAAATTGGGTCTTTTTTGGGATTAACCGGATATTATCTAAAGTTCATTGAGAACTTATCGAGAATCGCTTGACCCATGACTGCTTTGCAAAAGAAAGAAAATAATTTCTTATGGACGACCAAGTGCAAGGAAAATATTCAAAATCTTAAGCAGCTTTTGATGACCACACTGATAATACGAATTGCAAATTCCCATGGGGATTTCATTGTTTGCATGGATTCAAGCAAGGAAATACTTGAAGGAGTCCTCTTGTAGAATGATCACGTGATCTATTATGAATCATGAAAGTTAAAAGAGCATGAGAAGAACTACCCCATGCACGATCTTGAGTTAGCAACCATCATCCACGCTTTCAAAATTTGGTGGCATTACCACATGGGAAGGAAGTTCCTTCCAAAGACAGAAAATATGAGTCTGAAGTACTTATTCAATCAACGAGATTTGAATGCAAGGCAAGCCAGATGGCTGGCTTTCCTTAGCAAATACCATTTCAAGCTAAACATTATTAAGAGAAAATAAAACAAGGTTGTTGATGCTTTGAGCCGATGAAATCATATGATATACGAGGTGATTTTAAGTCAAAATGATGAAAATTTGCATGAGAGGATTAAAATGGCCAACATATTTGACCCTTTCTATGTAGAAATCCTCAATAAAGTCCCAGAGGATAGGTTGTTTCAACAACAAAAAGAATACAAGGTAGATGAATCAGGACTACTATGGTCTAAGGAGAGATTGTACATTCTAAAAGGAGGAGACATTCCATCTAGCATCCTCATGTAATTTCATTAGGCACCCTACTCGGGGCACCCTAGATATCAAAAGATGATATCCATCGTCAAAAGACACTTTTCTGGGATAAGTTCAAGGCCGACATTGCGATGTTTATCACAAAATGTCAGTAGTGTTAGCTAATCAAAGTTGAGCATCAACACCATTTGGGATTGCTGTAGTTGTTACCCATTCCGAAATGGAAATGGGAGGCATTAGTATGGATTTTATCACCATTCTACTGAAAAGTAAAAAGAAAAATGATTCTAATTTTGTAGTAAATGACAAGTTGTCAAAAGTAGCGCACTTCATACCTGTGAAGTTGACCTACAAGGAAGTGAACATGGCCAATATATTTTTGAAGGAAATATTTAGATTGCATGGGATACCCAAGGAAATCATCTCATATAGAGATTTTATGTTTATATGAAACTTTTGGAGATCTTTATCCTCTGGATTGGAGACACATTTTAACTTTAGCACTACTTATCACCCACAGACAGATAGGTAGAAAGAGTAAACAAGATTGTTGACGACATGCTTAGGATGTATGTCATGAAAAACCCAACTAAATGGGAATACTACCTGCATCTTGTGGATTTTTCGTATAACAATGGTTATTGGGCTTCCGCCAAGATGATTCCCTTTGAGGTACTCTATCGACGGAAGTGTATAACACCGATTACTTGGGATAGCTTAGTGGATCGGCTCATGTCAGGGCCTGATTTATTAATGGACTTGGAACAATTGGTTACTAAGGTCCAGGTGAACCTTAAAGAAGAACAAGACTGTCAGAAAAGTTACACTGATAAGAAAAGGAAAGATAAAGATGATCAAATAGGAGACCATGTCTACTTGAAAGTAAAAGAAAAATGAAATTCATTGAGTTTGGGAAGGTGCGGTAAGTTAGCACCTAGGTTTTGTAGATGTTTTGAAATACTGGCCAAGAGAGGACCAATGGCATATGAACTAGCATTACCCGCACACATAATATTCCACAATGTTTTCCATGCATCATTATTAAAGAAATATGTTTATGATACTAAACATGCAGTTGCTTGGTCCTTATTATAGGTGGAACATAAAGGGAATTTTTCCCCTGAACATATTCTTATATTGGACAAGAGAGAGGTGTAGCTCAAGAAGCGCACCGTAGTCCAGTTGGAAGTGCAATGGAAGCACTTTGAATCCAATGAGGCTACTAGGGAGAATGGAGCCACCATGAGAAAGGCTTACCCTGCCTTGTTTCATGATGTCATTTCGAGTCCCTTGAACACCAGGGCAGTGTTGTTCTAAGCGGGGAGGGATGTAATATCCCAAATTTTGGACCTAACACTTATAGGTATGATCCTATTGATTATGATGTTATCTTGATGTTTATTTTGATTTATTGGGTCGAATACCCCACTACATATGAATACGATGATTTTTTTATATATTGGGCATAACCCAATTGTTGATGATATATAGATGCTTGTTTGTGTTGGGCATGGACCCTGAAGCACATGATTGATGAGATGTTTTTTGTTGCGCAAGGAAATCTAGAGAACATGAGTAGTTAATATTATGTTGAGCGACAAGCTCTAGAGCACATGAGTATTATATTTGTGTTGATTGTGCAGCTTTGGAACACATGAAAAGATAAGTTGAAAGTGTTGGGCATAAGCCCTGAAGCCTTCCATGTTGATGTTGAGTATAATTTCTCAAACATCGGATCCTTGGCCATTGTATCCCTAGGTGTATTGTGCAAGTACATCCTAGCATTAGTGTTGAGTGAAGAGCTCTGAAATAGCACTAAGTTTGTAACTCATTGTTTTTAGCATTAAGTACGGGTGCTGGTAAGCGCTAGGAGTTACTGAAAAGAATTAATGATTCCCAGGTGATAACGACTCGATAAAAATATTGATTTCATCAAACTTATTTATAAGTGATTAAATGAAATTTTGAATTTCTGTATTCTCATCAAGTACTGAAGAACTACCATGTTATACGAGGGAATCCAACATGCAAGGATATTTAGAGTTGCCTAGCCTAGTAGACCTAACCATATCTCTGATCACCTTAATGAAGAAATTGTCGTAAGTCTAAGGATCACAATATGTGATGCCCTAAGACAAATGTTAACAAATGTTATATTATTATGTATTTTATGCATGTTATGTATAAAGATTAAATATAGTAATATTATTAATAATATGAGAAAGAAGGAAAAGTTCCATCTATTACTATTATTACTAAGATAAAAAAATTAAATAGTATAATACCTATAAAATTTAAATTAGGAACTAGATAAAAGATCCCAAGTTAAGTATTAAAAGTACAAAATTAAATGAAAAGGGTTAAATCAAGAAATGAAGCAATTCTTGATTTAACTGCCCCCTTTACTCAAAATTATGCCTATAAAGTCTCAATCCAAGGAAATCCTTGGGGACCTGATATATCTTTTTGGAGTCATTATTCTTCCTACTAATTTCTTAAGAGAGATTTATTGGAGAACAATTCCCTAAGAGGAAGGAGGAAAACTGATCCAAACCTCATATACAAAACTAGGACAACCTCAGCTTAGCTGCTCTAAGCTACTTGCATGTTGGAACCAGCTCGGGGGGATCTGGATTGAAATCAGTAACAATTCCGGAGCATGGTTGGGTGGAACTTGGTAGCTCCCAAGTGATTTGGTTATCTAATATAGAGGTAAGATCATCCTATGAATTGTTAATACTATTTATTTAAGTGTTCATGATTCAGCCATTAAAGGAGCTTAAATTTACAGGTATGAAATCCTAGACTTCCTATTTCATTTTCTAGAATAAATGTTGGATAAATTAGGAAAATGATTATATGATAGATTCTAACCCTATGTGTTTGTTTTCTGTTTAAAATATTCTAGGGTTTACATTCTAAATTATAACTCTAGATTGTAATTTATTTCTTATGCCAGATTTATCCAGAGTTTGTTCATCTAGTTCACTTCTATAAATTTAATTCATGTATAAATATCCATCAAGGGTTTTTCACTTTAGTTTTAATTCTGTAGTATATTTTACTGTTTCAAAATGTTCTTCCTACAAACTAGGTTTTATTTGTGAGGAAAACCATGTTTAATTAAATACTTATTTAGATCTAAAGCTTTATTTAAAACGTAGATTAGCATTTTCTAATTGTAATAAACAATAAACCAACCAGTAAACTATTGGTAAATATATATATTAATAGTTATAAAATAGAAATAATAATACAAGCTACCAATACATTAATTACGACTTAATGCAAATTATGAATATCCCATACTAAATCTATGATAAGAATTAGCGAAGACCTTTCAAGGTCTGTACAATTAAAACTCTTGCCATCAACTAAATCTTTTCCATTAACGAAGTATTATCTTAAAACTAATTAACATACCAAGTAAACCGAAACCCTGTATGGTCCATGATTTATAAATATTTATACTAGTACTTTTTACAAAATCATATACAGTAATACCATAGCCAACGTTATAAACCATGGCATAATCCACATAATAAGAATCGTAAATCCATAAATTTCAAATCCCAACATAAATAAATAAAAACACATTAATTATGTTATACACATAAATCATTTTAATAACCAAGAATTTGCATCAAGCTCATGGGAAGGAATCATGTAGACACCCATTTATTTTTCGCATACATAAAATATGGTGCTCATTATATTAAAAATCACAATAACGTTATACACAGTAATCCATTTTTAAACCTCATCATAAGCAACGCCCTAGGATTAAATCTTGTGAGGTCTTTTTATTATTACACAGAGCCACGCTATACATAGTTGGTATGTGGGATGTATCTCAAACTAATCCTTTAAAACAGAGGTCGTAAGACCATTATAAGCCATACACACTATAATCTATGGCGTTGAACTTCTTTATTCAAAGAAATAAACGCTCTAAAGAAATACAAGCCCTATTATAAAATAAACAAAAGTGTGCCATATGTTTTCATTTCCACATTATAAACCCCAACTGTAAGTCTAAAATCTATTCTTTATTGCATCCACAATGGTGGGTGCCAACTCCATTCATGTTGTGGCCCCAAAATCCATTAGCGTTGATTGTTTAGTCACCCATGTAACCATTAAAATCGATGAAAGTAATTGCCACCTGAATAAAAACCAAAGATTGAAACACAGCAGTATAATAAACATCAACGCAAAACTAATATTCATAAAGTCGTAACCAATTTACACAGTCATCACCTATGGCCATTGCACCATTGCAAGCAATGGTGCTGCCCTGGTTACATAATGTAATTCAAAATACGATTTATAGAAATTATACATAGAGCCTGTCGAGGCACCAAGTTTCTCCTCATGGAAAAAATCATATTATTTACAAAACTCAAGTCTTTGCAAACTCATGTAGAAATAATATATCAATGCTATGAGCAGTGATGCTAAGAATAAGCACAGGAAATAGATCTTGCTACTAAGAATTCTCACAAGCATACACAGGAAAAATAGAGAGAAGAAAAGAGACTGAATCACATGAATGGAGAGATGAATGTTGGTGTGTATCCTTCCATTGAATAATGATGAATAATAGGGTGCATAAATAGTAAATCCCTCATAGTAAAATCTAATTGTATGGAAACAACTCATAAAGCTCAAAAGGATGACTTACCAAAATATAGCAAAACCCCATAGGTGGCTAAATCACTTCCCAAATCTATCAAGGACCTCATGAGTTGGAAAAACCATGAGTGAGTTGTCAAGGATATGGAAAAAAACATGCTAATTGTAAAAAATGGAGAAAAAAATAATGGAGGATGGGTTGGAAACAAAAGCTACCAGTTTACTAGTTGACTAGCTTTTATCTTATCCATAGAAAACTAGAAAAAGTAGAAAAAGCATAATAAACCAAAATCTGTTGTAAAGTGTTGTATACTAATTCTAGATGGTCAAAAGGTGGTTAAGATCAACCCAGAACTAGAAATAAATCATTTCTAGGATGTAGATGGCATGTATTGACTTTAAGGTGCAAGTGGATGTCAACTAATTAAGCTAGTGGGTGAATAATTAATCAAATAATGATTAATTATTTCATCCTAAGTTTTGAGTGGGTTTAATATATTCCAAAAAATATAGATGCATATAGGGCCCAACAACAAGGCTATGGTCACCCTTTAACAATTATTATGTCTAGAAAAGTGAGGAAAGAGGAAAAACCACATGGGGAAAATCCTACCTCAAGATAGGACAAGGCACAAAATTTGAAATGTGTCTTCAACATATCTTTATCTTCACTTGAATGAGCTGAGTGAAATGCTTTTGGATGAAATACTTGTTGAAGAAATCATGAACTCCGTGATCATGCGCTAGAGTGTAGAACCTGCAAGAAGGAAGAGGAGAGACTCCTTGTATCTCATCTTCGATGAAGTAGAAGAATTATGTGAATTATTATTTTTGCTATCAAACTCTGATCTGCAAACATAATCTGAAATAGAAAAGAGATCTGTGCATACTCCCTCCCAAAGAGTACACAAATTAAGACAATTTATTTCACACCCAATTCCCTGAATAGCTGCAAAATTGTGATGTGAATCACATGTCAATATTCCAATCTAATGTAGCACCTGTATAGATCTAATATGATGCTAATAAAAATATGATATATCATAAATATTAGCTTATGGAATATAAAGGACAAAGGCTTCAGTGGCTCCATGAGGATATAGGGCTAGACTAGGAAAATTATGAGCAATTGGGGAAAACTGATAGGTGTAAAAATACGAATGATGGATGGGAATCCAATATGAACCATTAGTATTTAGAAAATATATAAACATGTTTAATATCATTCCAAACATGACTAAGGATGTGGATAACCAACCACTAAAAGATAGGAAAGACTTCAAACCATGTAAAATAAATATCACTACATAAGAGACCAATGAGGAATCAACTAGTGAGCTTGGGATTTGTATAGTCTTTGGATTATTTATAGGTATGGTAGATGGTATGGATGGTGGTATTATATGTGTCATGACATGCATATCATCCTGCAAACAATATTCTAAATCATATCACAAGCTTGTGAGGAAGAGCTGCTCAAAGGCAAGTCAATATCTAGTGAAAAATCACAATTCTTGGGAGATGAATCTAGTAGATTGAGAGGAGGATCATCAAAGGAGGGTTCTGATATTTCTGATTCTGATATATCAGAGACTAAATATTTATCAGAGACATGAGAAAAGGAGATAACTCTAGCACTCAAAGCATAAGTTATATCACCTTGGAACTGCGCAGTATGACATTGTTCTGAGGAATCAACAGGATTTTCTAGTTCATCTGGAACTTCAATATTGTGCTTCTCAAGAAGCTGATACATGATGTCCATATTCTTCTTGAACCACTTCTTCTCTGAATGAAAACCTTTTATGCAATAAGAACACTTGGATGTGCTCCCTTTCTTCTTAACTTTCTTTATTATATCTTCATCTTCAATTTCTAACTTTGGCTTCTTCACAATTTGATTCTCTTTTGATTTGTGATTATTTATTCCTTTAAACAAGAGATCATGATCCTTGATCTTGGGAGAATTAATAAAACCCATATGGATAAATTTATCCTTCTCCTTTGTTAGTGAATCAAGAAAAAAATTTAAAGAAGGCATTTTCCACTTAGGAACAACAAGCCTAGTAGCATGAAAGGTAGACACAAAAACTAAGTAATCAAGACCCAATTTTGAAAGAATTTAAATGATTAATTGATCATATTATTTCTAAATCCCACATTTATTTAGAATTAGAACAAGTGTCTTGAACTTGGAGAAGAAACCCTCAAGAGACTTGAAATTGCTTGGACTCAGTGAGAATAACTCAATCTCCAATTGATCCTCTCTTAGCTCATCTTGAACTCGAAAGAGAGACTCCAATTGAGTCTATACTTGGTTTGAAGTAGTCAAACCATCTAGATGAAAGACTATATCAGAATAGATAGAGAGGAAAAGTAATGCATAGGCTTCATCCCACCTATTGTGCCACTTAGATTTCTCAATCACAACATTGGGCTGATTCTCCAAAGTTAGAGTAACTTTGTACAACCCTCTATTGCACAATAGAATGGAGATTTTGTCTTTCCATTCATAGTATTTGAAGGGAGTAATAATTATTGATGAAGGAGAATCCATATTTCTAAATTGATGTGCTCAAGAAGAAACTGTCTACAACCTACAAAACAAACTAGGAGAAAATCTTGTAAGCTAGACAAGCTCTTCTTCAGAGAGGGATAGGAGACTAGAAGCGCTCCTCAACTCTGCATAACTTGATCAACCTACTGCTCTAATACCATGTAGAAATAATAGATCAACGCTCTGAGGAATGATGCTAAGAAGAAGCACAGGAAAGAGATCTTGCTACTAAGAATTCTCACAAGCATATATAGGAAAAATAGAGAGAAGAAAAGAGACTGAATCACATGAATGAAGAGATGAATATTGGTGTGTATCCTTCCATTGAATAATGATCAATAATATTGTACATAAATAGTACATCCCTCATAGGAAAATTGAATTGTATGAAAACAACTCATAAAGCTCAAAAATGCTGACTTACCAAAGTTCAACAAACCTCCATAGGTTGCTAAAGCACTTCCCAAATCTATCAAGGACCTCACGAGTTGGAAAAATCATGAGTGAATTGTCAAGGAGATGGGAAAAAACATTCTAACCCTAGAAAATGGAGAAAAACTAATGGCGGATGGGTTGGAAACAAAATTTGCCAATTTCCTAGTTGACTAGTTTTTATCTTATCCATAGAAAAGCAGAAAAAGTAGAAAAAGTAGAATAAAGTAGAATGTGCTATAAAGTGTTGTATACTAATTCTTGATGGTCAAAAGGTGGTCAAGATCAACCAAGAATTAGAAATAAATCATTCCTAGGATATAGATGGCATGTATTGACTTTAATTTGCAAGCGAATGCCAACTAATTAAGCTAGTGGGTGAATACTTAATCACATAATGATTAATTATTTTATCCTATGTTGTGAGTGGATTTAATATATTCCAACAACTTAGATCCGAAGGCCAACGAAACCCCACAACTTAAAATGAGCATCAAGATATCCTTTGGGGTCATGTTTCCTCTTGCTAGAAAAACCAAGCTTCAAGGAAACTATATGTTCACTTAATTTTGCATCCTAGATTGAAGTTGGGATAGCCAAGGATCCAATATTCAAAGAGAACTTGGGATAACCTTTCATTTTGGGTCCAACAAGCCTCTTGTAAACCCCTTCAGTAAAAATATGGAAAGATACCTCCTCAATGACCAACCTGTTAGGGACAAATTTGGGTAACATATGGACAGTATTGTTGCCCCAAATCCTGAAATATGCAAAATATTCGTCAACATACTAGTCACCAATTGTAGCAATAAAGATATTGGATTCATTTGAAAAGGCGGGAGCCTCCTTCTTGAAGATTAGAAAATAAATTTAGCCGAGGCATTTTTCAAAACTCTTATAAAACCTACTTGCATAATTGGTATCCCACAATTCAGAATGGTAAATAGGCATTGGAGGGGCTGGTAAAGTCAATTTGCATCGCAAATTGCAATAGTGGAACTCAGTAGAGAACACATCAATGACGAAGGCTAAAAAGAAGAAATTGGGTTTCCTCCGAGCAATATCCTTTTGGTAGTCCTGGATAGTTTTTTTAAGTTCCAAAGACAAAATAGAATCCCACGTGAATGATTCGCCAGTAGTAAGGATGTGATGAGCTATCAAATCCCATTCGGATTTAAAAACAGAGCAATTGGGAAGACCATAAAGTCTGCACAACATGGCCGCTAGTAAAGAAGAGGGTTCCCTAAACCAGGTGATTGATAAAGGTCTTCTTTCCTCAATGAGAATTTACTAGGCTTATTCATCAAGGATTTCAAGATTTCATCGAAATTGAACCTAGTCTTAAAAGCTTTGGAAATTCCACGTCTAGCGTTTGCATGGCTAGTTTAAGGCCATAAGATTTGATAGAGATATCAAGATGAAAGGTAGCAAGCTATGACTTTGCACTATCGTTAAAGGAACGTTCTTTAGGATTTTTGTGCTCCACAATCCATTTGACCAGGTCATTATAAGGAAGAATGGTAGGTCTGGCGGCAATGGCATGGAGGCCTGAGTCCCTAATTCTTAGGTAGGTCGAGTGGTTATTTTGTATGTCAGAAAATTCATTGTTGTCAAAGATTGCATATATCCTGGACCAATTGAATTGATAATTTTTAGTGACTCTACCACTGGTATCAAAGAAAATGCCAAAGTTTGGGTCCTTGGTGAGCATGTCCCTTTGAAGATTCTTACAGCGGGTAAGGAGAGCCATTTTTCGAAATTGAAACACTCTGATAAATGCATAAACCAAAAATCAAAACTAATTCAAACAAAACTACAATAAGCAATTGAACAAAGAAATGGGAAAGACACCAACCTAGAATCGAATGCAACGGTAAAAATGTCCTCTGAAGAAAATGTAGTGAAAAAAACCCACGTAACACAGTAATTTGCAAAAGTAAAGATGGTAAAGAAATCGAAACACCAACCACTAGATTTTCCGCGAGTCAAATTAGGACCGTAAGATTAAAATAAATGGAAGGTGGAGATTGATTCCTATGGGATGTGGGATCATAATGCAATATTCACATTTTATTAATCATCATACAATCCACATTCCAAAAATTTCTACATGGGGGATGTGGGATACGAAAAATACCGAAGTTTTATTCACGCTCTTCTGCAATCTGCATCCCACAATTTGTGGGTTTTGGGATCAAACAACAAAGTAAATCAATCATATTTATCCCACAATCCGCATTCCACAATTTGCGGGATGTGGGTTGCGGGATGCAACATTCACAAATAATAAAATTTAAATTCCTACAATCCGCATTCCACAAATGCGGGATGAAACAAATTCTTACAAAAGATAGTCTTCCACAACTCAAAAAAAACACACAAATCACGCATAAATTTCTAAAATTCAACTAAGTTAAATCACAGAAACCATGATAAATATAATGGGGACCCTAAAAACGACATAAGGAATTCAGAAAAATTACCTTGCATGTAAAATTTGGGGTTCCCATGTTTTTACCCAAAACATGGGAGCTGTTGTACCTACAACACACCCTAAGGCATGTACACTTCTATTCTCTTAGTGTTTCTCTTATTCCATCAAGGGTTAATCACTTGCTTATTTCTTTTTCTATGGAGATGGAAACAAATATCATGGATATTAAACTAAAAGACGATTAGGTGGAGCAAGAATGTGAGTATCTCAAAGACACACTTTGGAAAGTTGATAGGTACAACACATGCATTTTATTTCATCCCCATGAACCCTAAAATACTACTTTTCTCATGTTCCATTAATACATTTCATTATCTCAATATTTGGGTTTATTTTGGGTTTCTCTATTATTTGTTTTTTTACATAAAAAAATAAATAAACTCGTTCTATAATGCAAATGCCTTGGTTTCCAAGTGGATAATGTGTCTAGGGTCACAAGTGTTCTTCAAGATTCATTCAATTCACTTTGTGTTTGACTTAAATAAAGTACATTGTAATTTTTTTAGAAAAAAACTAACAATGTTTATGTTGCGAGTGTCTTTCCAATTCTGTATGTTATGGATTTTTTTCAATCCTTTGTGGATTGTTGAAGGATTGAAAAAAACCTAGAAACATTTATGCTTGTCAATATAGACTTGAAAATAAAACCAGTGGCATAAACAATGTTGGTTTAGGGTTTATGGAATTCAAAATAAACTATTTTTAATTACATTTTAATTTTAATTTTAGATTTCATGAAAATTATTGATAAAAATGTGCAACATTTCTGTTGGTTTTATTTCTATTGTGTATGTCTTGTTTTGTTTCAATACTCCATAAAGTGTTGACGGATTGGAAAAAATTTGATAACATTTTTGCTTACGAATAAACATTTGAAAATAAAACTAGTAACATAAAGGTTGTTGGTTGATAAAAATTAAATTAAAATTACTATTGTAAAGTAAATAATAAAAAATTACAATTAGAGAATTAAAAATTGAATTTAAATAAATTAAAAATTAAATGTAGCTTGATAGAGCTAGCATTTGCCCCAATCACCTTCTATCAAGGATTTTTGTTATGGATGCTAACAAGGTTGCCCTTCCTTCTTAGAAAGTGGGGTGGGGTGTTAAATCCCCGAAGGCAATCGGCAGAGACAACGGCTGAAAGCTAGTAAATTGTGCTAACAAATATATTAAGACATAAATAGCAATATTGTATATTGCAGGAAATCAAATAGTAGAGACTTCCAATTTTGGGAATATTTTTGTTGCATGTCTTTCCTTGATTTGAGATGGATTTGCTAGTCAAATGGATGTAGCTTGGGTAGTTGGGAGGAATGAATGTTACCCTCCCACCTAGGTTCTACTCTTGTAAGTGACATGATGCTCTTATGAAACCCTTTGTAATAAATGTTGTGAATGATAATTTGACCATACCTTGATTCAGTATTTTTTTTTATTTATAACTTATGATTTAAGCGTTGACCTCTCTTAGTTACTTATATATTTTTACGCCGAGGAAATGGCTATGGATTCTTATGTGTTTTATTAAATTCGTCACTCTTTAAATTATTCTTGTCTAATGCAATGGATAGCATAGCGTAATGGGAATTCTCTGCTATCATTCTTTGTTGTGTTGGATGGAGGGTATTTATAGCATTGTACTTCATTTCATGATTATGATTCGACTATGTTGTTACATGTCCATACTCATATAAACATCCATTCATTTTACATTGCAGCACAGAGAAGAGGATTAAAAGTGTCTTTCTTTAGCACCCAAAGCAATACATTTTTTGTATACTTTAAATGGAGACTAAATTAGTGAGTTGATATTTTAAAATAATGCATTATTATTCTTCTTTTCATCTATGATTGAGACGCCATAACAAAGATTCTGAGTTTTGATAAGGCCTAGATTTAGAAGGTAATATATAAAGGATTTTTGTTTTATAGATTGTTTTAATATAGATGATTTATTTTTTTTCAAAATTAATTTTTGATTTGTTTTACAGTGAGATAAAGTCTTTTCACTAAGGAAATGTAAAATTTATAATAACATTTATAGAGGATAGTGGGGCATATGGTATGAGTCAACATACATGATAGACGATATTGAGCCATATGTTATTTCTCTTCTAAAACGCTTAAGATAGTGAACACCGTTTTGTTGAATTGATTCATGATGCAAACCAGTCCGAATTTTTAGATGGATGGTAACTACCAGTTTGTTGAATTCACTCAAATTGCAAATCACTCTGAATTTTTATGTTAGAAGTTGATATAATTTTTTTTTGAGAATGTACTATCTTTGATAACGAAATTTTGGTTTTATATAATAATCTTAGTGTATGCACTCATCTAGGGGCAATAGTGTCAAATAATCCAAGTTTTATTTATATATAATTGTATATAAATAATATAGTTTGGAATATGTTTATTTATTTATGGTTATAAATTTTAATAAAATATTACTTTTTATATAAATCATATATAATTGTACATAAATAATATAGTTTGGAATATGTTTATTTATTTATGGTTATAAATTTTAATAAAATATTACTTTTTATATAAATCTTGTTCATATTGTATTTGATGAAAAATTGTTTTACTTTTTAATAAATTTATTTGGTATTTTTTTATTATGATGTATTATAAGTTTTTCAACCTTGTATTGTGATTTTTAAAGAGTTTTTAAATTATAGATTATTTTTAAATATTTTAATATTTTTTATTATATGGTTTTATTAATGATTCTTCAAACATTATATTTGAAAGTTTCAAATCCTACTAATAACATAATTTATATTGTCTTGATTTTTTACTATATCAATTTCTAGATTTTTAATTATTTATAAGGAAAGGTTGTTGGTTATTCATTTTCTATGATAAGATGCTCATTAAGTAATAATAATCTATTAAGTCTTTAATTGATGCAATAATAGGTTGTGAAGTCCATAATCTATAACATTATGGCTTCAAAATATTTCTTCATTGTAACATTGAGTTGTGGGGTGTCATGATCTCACATACACATTAATGGTCTCTCCTTCCATTTTAGATCAATATATTGTTTCTTTAAACTTGATGTTAAAAATATTGTAATAAAAGAGGAAATAAAGTATTTGTTGGATTCTTTTTTCCACTTAAGACTTGTGTAATTTATTGTAATTTATCCCACTAAATACATAAAAAATTTAAAATTTGTCTTTACCCTTTTAGCGGTAATTATAATATGATTCTTTGTGTTGAATCCTTTGTCATTTGGACCCATGGCCAATCTTCTTTTATACTTTTGGAGATCGCCTTAATAGGGTTTCCCCTCACATCCAATTCAAAATTGAAAATGAGCAAGACCATTCCCTTCATACCAATAGTTACCTCCATGCTAATGCACCCAACTTCCTTAAAAACTCTCATTATAAGAGCTAATCAAATCTCTGCCCCATAACTTTGAAAAAAAATGCCTCTTCAATCTATTAGCTACTCCATGTATTAAATTAACAAATCCTTTTGACTTGTTCTTCACCCTAATCCCAAACCCATAAATAACCACTTTGCTTCTCCTCCTAGAGAGAAAATTTCTCTTTCTCCTGCTAGATCACCTTCTTGTCCCAATGCGCCCTTCTTCCAGCTATTTCACACCGATTGAGCATATATTTCCTTAAAGGGTGGGTGTTGAGGGAATTTCAACACTTTGGGGTTAGGTGGAGCATGATGTTCCCCTCAGGCTCACTACTTCATCAAGTGAAGCCATTTCTCTAATTATTTTATCTATTTTTTATTATTTTTGTACTTTTTAGGTAAATATAATATTATCTAGAATTTATCATAAACATAAGATTTTTATAGCCTGGTGGGTTAGCTCAAGTGGTTGAGTGTTGTAAATTGAGCAGAAGATCTCGGGGTCAAATCCTCAGGTGGCTATACATTCTTATATAAGTGCATCACTTGATGTCCCCATTTGGTTAGTTCTGTAGTCAGACGAATAGGGTGCGCCCCCTTAGGGTGGAACCCTTATGATTTGTTCATGTGCACGTAGCAGCCCTGCTGGAGGGTTTGTGAACCACATAAAAAAACCATAATATTGTTATATTATTTAGGATTGTAGGCTCAAATTAAAATATTGAGGATGAACTAGTATAAATAATAATCCTCTCATTTATTGTAAATCATAAGACAAGGGTTCTTTTATGAGATCATTTTTTTCTCCTAATATTTGAGCTCTCTTAGTGAGGTGCACTTCTCTTGGGATAGATATTCTTGCTTGATGGTGAGTGGATGAATGTATAGGGTTTCTTCTCTTCCACATACTTGGTCGATGCTAGAAATGTTGGAATAACACTTGCATAAGAGTGACCTAAAGCTTGTTCTTTCCTCATGTATTGTTGAATTTTGGTAAATTATTGTTTCTATGTGGAATGAATGGTGTTTTATGCTACATTTTTTTGAATCAGGGCTTGTTTACCAATATTCTATCAATTTGGTATGAAGGAAGCACCTTGCATGAGGGTTTCCTAGTGTTTAAGTCCTTGTAATTTCTCTACTTTATTTAGTTATGATCACCTATCAAACCTTAGAGGTTTCTAGGTGATTCCCTAGCTTGCTATTGCTAGAAGAATGTCTCAAGAGTGGGACACTAGCCACAATCTCTCAAAGCCCTAGGGATTGAGATGAAATCATAATCCCCTTCTCTTGTCACCCTTTTTATTCAAAATTTCTAAACATCCATGCCTATCATACTTTGTTGCACTTCATACTAAATTATGAGTGCATTCTTACAATAAAACCCTAAAATAACATAAAACCAAAATAAAGTCCTAATTTTTTTTTCAAATTCCAAAATTTGAAAAATATTAATTTTTTTGCAAAACTAAGCCCACAAAAGGTTGTGGCCTATCTATATTTCCCATGGAAGCTAAAAAGTGTCCTCATTAGGCATGATTTTGACCACAAAAACACTAAAATAAACCTGCAGGTGACTGTCACATAACATACTGGTTAAGGAAAGTGTGCTTTCATGTTTGAGTGACTAAGGTGAATTTTTCCTACCTAGGTCGGATAACATCTTCCCTTGGGTGAGACTTTTTGAGTCCTTTGGGCCTCCCTTGACCTCCCTTTAGGGCTATATATGTTGTGTAATTCCACAGGAAGTCTAACTATTTTTTTTTATATTATAGATTGTGCTTAACAAACACATCATGATTTATGAAATAAGCACCTATAAATGACAATGATACTTGTTGGTTTTTGAAGGATAATATTTTGGTGGTTTTCAAATGATTGAATGATAAGTGCAGACCTTGTTTTCTTCATGATGTAAACTCACTATTGTTTAATGCTTCAACCTCATATTTATTGCTACTATTTGTCTATTGAAACATGTGAACGATTGTTACAAGAGAGTGATTTTGGAACTATCAATGACAAGTGCAGACCTGGCTGTTAGAATCTTTGCATTCATGTAACAAACTTACTATGGTTAAAAACCTAATTCTGATATTTTATGCGCTTATTGCTAATTTTATACATTAACTCATTAATTTTCAGTACATATAAAGCAATTGATTCAAAAATGGTAGAGTGGGGAACTAATTCTTGTCGCAATATTGAATTTTAACTGGGATGATTGGACCAAGTTGATGATATCTTTCTTGTTGCTATCTTTTGTTAATCCCTTTTTATTTCTCCTCATAATTATTAATTTACGTATAAACACTAAGAAAACTATATTGATATGCTATTGATGCTTGCAATTAGAAATCATAGAGATATTGACATTTGTTATTTGTTGGTTGGAAAAGTGGGTAGTGGAATTAAACTCCTCCATAGTTCATGTTGTCTTGGTTTTTTATTGATTTGACTCCATATAAGGAACTTATCTAAGCCTCAAAGTTGTTGGAAGCTATCGTTATGCCTTGTTAATAGGTATCTAAATTAGGGATGTCCCCTAGATTGAGGAGTTACCCAAAGTAGTTGAGAGGTTGGTTGCTGAGGTGAAATTTGGGATGGACCTCTCCCACATTCTTACCATTCTTTATCATGAAAACTACATTCTACTGCTAATTCAAGGCTACTAGATTGAATGGTTACATTTTTTGGCGTTGTTGTCGGGGAAATTTTCAAAGCAATTGAAGTGGTGGTTCAAGACATATTCTTCTTACCCTTGGAAAAAATGACAACTAGGTAATGAATCAATGTGAGACCTTCATTTAAATTTGAGCTATATTGTTATTTAAGGACTAACCCTACAAGACTTATCTGGTGACTCCAATAAACCAGTATTCATCCAAAATGGTTTCCACCATAATCTAAGGTATGTTCTTGTTTTGTAGTTTGGTGAGATTTGTTGGTTGTAACTTGGAAGGTCTCTCCTAATGACTATGTTTTAATAAAAAAAAGGAGTACCATGCAAGAGCGAGGCCAATATCTAAGCCTTGTTGTGTCATTCAACAATATTTTGTTAAAGTCTAACCTTGCAGATCATATCAGACAAATCTATTGAATAAATCAACCATAAGAAGATGATATGTATTCCATTGAAGAAATACATATGCATAATCCATATTCTCCATTGGACCATTTTCAAATATTCCAGGATACCCAAATATGTGAAATAAACTTAGGTTAATCAAGGCCATCCAGAAATATGAATTCTTGACTATAAAGCATATTGTGAAGGTTAGAGAGTATATTTTATCATGGGACCTTATGGATGAGAATATCATAAGGGAACGGTTTGAGGTTTCTCTCTACTTGTGGAATAACAAGTATATGAGTGATTGGTATCATGAGTTCCCTCCTCAGGGGAATTCTTCACTTTTACAATTAGTTAAGGAATTTGGGAAAAAGTGGGATTCTAATCTTCATGAAAAAAACTATTGATGCCATGCTTTCTCTTATCACAAAGGAACCTACCAGCATAATCCCCAAAGAGAATTTTTATCATCTTCTGTTGCAATTGGTTTAAGAAAGTTACCAAAACATTTCATGGAACTATTCTTTAATGAAGACAATGATCTCCTATACTTTTTCAAATATTTTATGCAAAGTGTTATGTCTCATAATGCTCAAAGGGATGATGAAGCATACATGAAGGAATTTGCATTCAATATAGATGAAGAGGCACTTGATTGGTTACAAGACATGGGAAAAGATATAATATATTCTTTAGCAGAGATGACATAGGTATTTTGTAGTTGTTGGTTCCCATAAAAACTCGAACAATGGATGGAATATGTCGAGGAGGAGAATAATTGGTTTTAAGAAAGAAGACATTGAAGAAGGGGATAGAAAAAATGACCATATTATCTAGATCCTTGAAGAGGGTGAAGCAATCCTTACTAAAGAAATCCATGATGAATATCAATCCATAGAGGGGTTGCTTGAAGAAACCATTGTTCAAGACATGGTCTCTAATATCTTAAGCCCGATGTCTAAAAAATGAATATTCTTCTAAAATTTATTATGACCAAGCTACAAGAAATGAGCACCAACAAGCCTTATTTAAATAAATTGAAGAATACAAGGGAATGGTCACTTCTCCTTGCCCGCAGGACACAATTTATCAAGATATCTTGGGGCTCTTGGAGGAAAATGAAAAAATTGTTGAAGATAATGATTATTGGAAGTTCATAGGTCTACCAATATATGACTCTTCAAGACCAAACAATATTGTTTCTGATCCTTCCACATATTTCTTCCCTATGATTCATAGAAGATGAAGAATTTAATATAGGTTAATTGGAGCTAGATTATTGCACAGATTTGAATGAAGAAGTTTTAATCACCTTGA
The DNA here is from genome assembly GCA_001517045.1 of Pseudotsuga menziesii. Lineage (NCBI taxonomy): Eukaryota > Viridiplantae > Streptophyta > Pinopsida > Pinales > Pinaceae > Pseudotsuga > Pseudotsuga menziesii. The sequence continues at coordinate 37,852 of LPNX010661147.1, forward strand.
GGAAGGACCCTGAAACTATAATTAATGACAATATGACTACTCTTTCACCTAATGGCATTGATGATGAAAACTAGATCAATCCTTTTGCAATTACATTTTAAGAATCCCTTCAATGTGTAGATCTTATTGATAATCAGCTCATACAGGTGTCCCATTATGATAAAGAATTTGAATATATTTGAAGACAAAAATCTAATGATATTTCTTTGGTCTCAGTGCAATCTTTCCTATCCTGCATCGAGGAAAAAATGGGATGTCATACAAAGAGTTCCTTTATACTCATTCATTTGAAGACAGGTTCTGATTCCCCTTCCCAGCAGTGTCCCTTTAGAAGTATTGTATAATTTTATCAACCGTTTATATCCACTAATGGTAAGTTTTTAGTGATGCATTTAAACAAAACCGAGACAGATTTGTGGATAAGTATAGTATTTAGCACCCCTTTACATGATATTTGTTATCTATATTTTTGCAAGATTTGAACGTATGAAATTTGTGGCTGACAATTTAAAAAATTTAAGAATTATTTGGGATACTAACATGATTATTACAATATGAACAATATGTTTGCATGTCCAAAATAATGTTTGGACAGGTGCAGAGGAATATTGCAATTGGTCCACCAAGTTTCTCTATAAATTTTCCAAGGCTCATCTTAGTTAATGGTTTCCTAAGCTCAGAATCAACCATCCAAATCCATATGAAAAAATTCTTAAATCAAGTAGATGATGATGATAGTGTATACCTAAGCCCAATACAATTATGGGAAAAAAAATATTATGAAAGTAATTATTGACCATCGCTGTAATGTCAAGGCTTCTAAGTCCCCACATTTATCAGTGATTCCTTCTTCGTCCTAGTAAATATACTGGCATGTACAAAAATTATCCCTGATGGGATCTTGTGATGGATTATCTGTAAAGATGAAGGAAGAAAACTAGGTACAAATCAAATACTCAGTTGGCTACACTAGTGGTGTGATTTCCCTTGACCAAGTCTATGTTATCATAATTAGTGTTGGTGGGATGGTTCATTTTAATTCATCATTTGAGTTACATATGCATTGCATTTGTTGTTCTTTCATTTCAGTTATTTGCATTTCATTTTGGACAAGGCATACATAAATGTATGCCTCCGATGCATTTTATGTATTTGTTGTTAGATGTGTGTACAATTCTATAGGCACCTAGAAGGTTCAAGAGGTTGAAATGCACTCCTAATAAGATTACATGTCTCGTTATTGGATCCATTGTTACGCACCGGAAAAATTACAGTGTTGCAGTGAGGCTGAGGCTAGTGTAGGGGTCAATTTTTTTTATTGGGTGGGGTTTATTGTATGGATATTTGGTTTGGTGGTTGTTTACCCCTTGGATTGGAGACAACCTGCCCCCTTGGTTTCACTCTTAGATATACTTGTCTTAATGGCTTTTCTGACTATCCCTTTTTTGTAATGATTATTTCCACCATGCAGCGATTTATGCATGGGTTGGTGCTCCAGAGCTTCCAAGGATGTTCCACTATGGCACATGACCATCCTAGTTATTTTACTTATCAAGGTTATTTATCTTTGAAAAGGACTCTTATGTACTCCTCACACACCTTCTTACACCCACTTGGACACTTATAGCTTTTAAAGATCCATGCTCCATCCTTCTTGGCCTAGTGCACCCTTCTTATAGCTATTGCGCATGAGTTCAGCCTACACTGCCTTAGAGGAGGGGGGAATTGAGGTACTTTCAACACTTTGGTTTTATATGGGACATGACGTTCCCCCAAGTATCACTACTTCATCAAGTGAATCCAATTATTTGATTACTTTAGCTTATTTTTTATTTTTTTTGGCTTTTTGTGTTAAAATTCCTTTATTATCTAGAATTTACCCCAAAAATAATATCATTTTATTATTTAGGCTTATAGGCTCAAATTAAAATATTGAGGATGAACTAGTATAAATAAACATCCTCTGGTTCATTGCAAATCATAAGACAAGGGTTGTTTTATGAGATTACTTCATTTTATCCTACTCTTTAAGCTCTTTTGGTGAGGCACACTTCTCTTGGGATATATCATCTTGTTTGATGGTGGATGGATGGATGAATCTCTAGGGTTTATTCTCTTGTACATTCTTGGTTAATGCTAGTATTATTGGAATAACACTTACACAAGAGTGACCTAAAGCTTATTATTTTGTCATGTCTTGTTAAATGTTGGTAAATTAATGTTTCTATGTGTAATGAATGGTGGTTTATGTAACATTTTTTTTGAATTAGGGCTTGTTTACCAATATTCTATCAACTTGGTATGAAGGAAGTGCCTTACATGAGGGTTTCTTATTATTTAGGGCCTTGGAATTTCTCTATTTTCCTTAGTTAGGATCACCTACTGGACCATAGAGGTTGCTAAGTAATTCCCCAGCTTGCAAGTACTAGAAGAACGTCTCAAGAGAGGGACACTAGTCATGATCTCTCAAATCCCTAGTGATTGAGATTAAATAATAATCCCCTTACCTTGTCACCATTTTTACTCAAAATTTATAAACATTCATGCATATTATACATTTTTGTACTTCATCCTATATTAGGACTCTAGTTTTACCATAAAACCCTAAAAAATTAGAAACCCAAAAAAATTCCATTTTTTTTAAATTCCAAAATTTAAAAAAATTAAAATTTTGCAAAACTTATCCCACAAAGGGTTGTGACTTGTCTAAATTTCCCATGAAACCTGAAAGAAATTATCATTAGGTTTGATTTTTTACAATAAAAACCCTAAAACGAACTTGCAATTGATTGTCACATACTCCTTAGGGCAAGTGCGTTTTCAAGTTTGAGTGGCTGAGTTGAAATTAGCTTGCCTAGTGTGCTATATTTTTCTATTGGGAGATCCTTTTTGAGGCCTTTAGTCCTTCCTTTATGGATGTATCTGTTGTGTAATGCTATAGGAATTCTAAGTGTTTTTTATATTGCAGATTGTTCCTAACAAACACATCACAATTTATGAGGTAAGCACCTATAAATGACTATGACACTTGTTGGTTTTTTAAGGCTAATATTTTAGTGGTTGTTAAAAGATAGAATGAAAAATGAAAAATTTGTTTCATTATGTTGTAAACTTACTACTGATTAATTATTAATCCTGGTATTTATTACTACTACTTGTCTATTGATCTATGTGAACTGTTGTTACTAGAGAGTGATTTTGGAACTATAAATGATTTAATTGTAGACCTAGTCGTTAGGCTCTTTCTGTTCATGTAACAAAGTTACTATTGTTAACATCCTATGTCTGATATTTAATTTGTTTACTATTTTTTTGTGACAGTATCTCATAAATGTTTAGTACATATAGTGGCAATTAGTTTATAAATGGTAGAGTGGGGAACTTATTCTGACCACAATATTGAATGTGAAATGGGATGATCGAACCATGTTACATATTTATTGTTTTTCTCTATTGTGAAACAATTTTTATTTCTCCTCATAGTTATTACTTTATGTATCAACACTAGGAAAACTATATTGATATGATATTGATGCTTGCATTTAGAAATCATAAAGATATTGACATTTTTTATATACTGGTTGGAAAAGTGGGAAGTGGCATTAAACTCCTCCATAGTTTAGGTTGTCTTTTTTGTTGATTGATTTGACTCCACATAAGGAACTGATTTAAGTCTCAAAGTTCTTGGAAGGTATCTATGTGCGTTGTTGACAAGTATATTAATTAGGGATCTCCCCTAGGTTGAGGAGTTACCCAAAGTAGTTGCTAGGATGGTATGAGGTGAGATTTGGGCCTATACCTCTCCCATATACTTACCATTCTTTAACATGCAAACTACATTCTACTACTAATTCAAGGCTACTAGTTTGAACGATAACATGGACGATGACAAATTTTCTTATCAATGACCCAGGCTAGACCCAATTAGTGTACCATGCCAACAGTATTTACCTTTAATATGGAATTTGTATCTCATCTAAATGGCCCTATATACATGTTTAGAGTTCATAACTAGGATAAATACCATTATTGTATGCATACACCATTTTACAAAGATCTAGACCATAAATATTGTCAAAAATTTACTAATAATAAGAAAATAATTACCTACATAGATCTCACAACCAAGAAATTCTATAATGTCACGTCCCCTCCCGCCTTAGAGGAGAAACATGACCATAGTTCCACACATTTAATGAATGTGCATCCATCTCGAAGTTCAATCTATTTAACTCTGTGTAAATCCCTAACTTCCCAATAGCAGAGAAATTGATTCTGTAAGTGCTCAATCCAACGATCTACGAAGAAAAATATTAGAGGAGATTGAATGGTAGAGAAAATCGTGATGAAAATTGATGGTCACAATCTATTCCGTGTCTAGGAATAGATCAATGGCTGAGAAACAACCTAAAATAATCAATGACGCAAAAATATTTAGTCTATGGAATTGGGGAAATATAGAAATTGCGGTCACTCATCCTGCATCTAGGATGCGGAATAGATTGCTATGGAAATCAAGATCATGAGATGCATGCATCCTACATCCTGCATGCGGAAAGGAGAGTTGCGGAAGGAAAATATGTGAGGAATGGAGTTTACAGAAGCTCGTTTCTACATCCCACATCCTGCATCCCGCAAGTTGTGGAAAGAAGAGTTGCGAAAGGAAATTTAACCTGTTAACAAAAGTCTTGGACAGATTTGATCATTCAGGCCATCACCAATCTGACCATCTAAGAACCATAATGTAATTTAAAAATGCATTGAAAGAAACATACACAAATGCATACAATGGCAATTATACTGCGAAAAAAATTCATAAACTCAACACATTAGGCATCTTGATCATATTTCATTAAGCAACTACAAATGTAGAGATTAACAGAGAGATGCTTATCTTTGAAACAATTTTCTTCTACAACCAGCTATGTCACTGCAACGTTCCACCCAACCATAGGCCAGTGTGCTCATCAATATATCAGCAGCACTGCCACCCCCGAGATGGGCATGGTTCCCACAAGGAATAAAAAACACTAGAAGTCTCACACATAGACAACAAAAATCATCCAGGACAACATAGTTGGGTTTATATGGCTGCAAAAAAACAAGTCAATATACTGCTGGGTTTATCAGACTGTAGTCAGTCAATCCAACATTCTCATCAAGGACCAGCCAAGCTAACTAACAGATGGGTTTGATAGGCTGCAAAGGAGCTGGAAAACTTGAACTTCTAAGCTAGTGTGCTCAACCACCAAGCTATGGACACCTACACTAGATTGGGCTTGGCTCCTGAAACATATACACACCTAACACAAGGAATCATCCCCTTCTCTTCTACACATTCCCTCGAGCTAAGCCTTCCATTCTAGTGTTGTTCAGGGTGTGCAAAGAAGAAACCAAACCCCTCTAGATCTAGTTGTGAGATTCCTTCCTACACTAGCTTTATCAAGCTAGTTTAGATCGAATTCCACTTGAAACCAGTTCAGACCAATGAAAAATATGAACACACAACAAACCACAATGTCAACACAACAAAACATGCTTCCACTCACTCTGTGACAGAGGAGACCATTGCACAACAACATTGAGGATAGTAATAACAGACGAACAACCCAGAACAAAACACAGTTCTCCCAACAGGATGAACGCACAATGCGCATTAACATAATGTAATAGAGAACGATTAGAATGGACCACAACTTTTTTGGTGAGAGCCAGATGATGGACTAGGCATTCACAATGATGAAAAAAACTGAAAATGTGAAGGATGGATGATAAAAAAATGTCTTGCCTCTCTGCAAAACGCGAGGGAAGATGAAAACGTTAATGCATGAGGGAATGGGAATACGTTTTTGGTTGTTTTCTTTTGACACTCACTACTTATAAGAACATAATTTATATTACAAATGTAGTCAAGTTGAGGAGGGTTGTTATGGATGAGATCCATCAAGCACCATATTCTGGTCACCCAGGATCTCAGAAGACAATTGCTATAGATAAAAAATAGTACTTTTGGCCATGAATGAAAAAAGGACATGGTTGAATATATTTCTAGGTGCATGAAATGTCAGCAGGTGAAGGTTGAGCATCAACATCGAGCAGGTTTGTTGCAACCCTTTTTAGTTCCAGAATGTAAATGGGAAGTTATTTCCATAGATTTTATTACAGGATTTCCAATGACTTGGAGACAACATGATTCCATCATGGTTGTGGTGGACAAGTTGGCAAAGGCAACACATTTTATACCGGTTAAATATACGCATAAGAATGATGACATTGCAAAGATGTTCATGAAGGATATTTTCAAATTGCATGGATTACCTAAGGCAATAGTCTCTGACAGAGATGTCAAGTTCACTTCCAATTTTTGGAAGGGATTGTTTGCATATTTGGGGACAAAGTTGAATTTCAGCACTGCCTACCATCCTCAAACTGATGGGAAGACAAAGAGAGTTAACCTAGTGCTTGAAGACATGCTTCGCATGTATGTGATGGTAAAACCAACCAAGTGGGAAGATTATTTACACTTGGTAGAGTTTTCTTATAACAATGGACAGCAAGCATCCTTGGGGATGAGTCCATATGAAGCTTTGTATGGTAGGAGGTGTAGGACACCAGTGACTTGGGCTAATCTAGTGAACAAGGTTGTGCTTGGTCCAGAATTTCTTAAGGAGATGGAGCAGGAGGTTGTAAATATTAGACAGAATCTGAAAGCAGCCCAGGACCAAAAAAAAAGCTATGCAGATAAGCATAGGGTGAATAGAGAGTTCAGTGTTGGGGATCATGTTTACCTTAGACTGAGGGGAAAGAATAGTTCCTTGAATCTTGGAAGTGTGCTAATATGTCACCTAGATATTGTGGATCGTTTGAAGTGATTGAAAGAATAGGGCTAGTTGCATATAGACTTGAATTTCTTCCTAAAACTAGGGCTCATAAAGTTGTTCATGTTTCTTTACTTAAGAGATATGTACATGATCTTAACCATGTGATAAATTGAGATGTGATTCAGGTGGAACCGAAGGGATAATTCCAAATCAAGCCAATGCGCATCCTCGATAGGAAGGTCACAATGCTCCAGAACCGAGCCATAGGGAAGGGAAAGGTGTAATGAGAGCACTACAGTCCTGAAGAGGCTACATGGGAGCTGGAGGATTCTATGCGATTGGCACATCCATTTCTACTCAATTATATAGAGCACTAAGGGCGGTACCAGTGTAGAATTTTTTTTCAATTTTGTAACACCATGGTTTTGACCCCGTTTGCATTAAATATGTATGATGTAAATATTGTATGGAATCATGGTGAGGATCTCAATGCAAATTCCCTACCATTGATTGATTGTTTGTGTATACGTGATCAAGTTTTATTCCTATTGTTTATGGTGCTAAGTCAAGCACAATATATAATTTTTGACATCATATAAATCTACAATTTAATTAAAAACCCACAACCAACCATGTCAATGCAACAAATAATGAGATGGGGGCACGACTTCCTAAGGAACGGGGGGGAATGTTTAACCTTGATCCTTTGGGGAAAATCCATGTGTCAAAAGGAAACACCCAAAAACGTATTCCGATTCCCTCATGCATTGACGTTTTCATCTTCCCTCATGTTTTGGAGAGAGGCAGGACATTTTTTATCATCCATCCTTCACGTTTTAAGTTTTTTTCCTCATTGTGCATGCCTAGTTCATCATCTGGATCTCACCAAAAAAGTTGTCCAAATACATGCTAAAGACACTATTCATAAGGCACATAAATGTAGCTGGTGCATTTGTGAGACCAAATGGTACCACTACAAACTCATAATGTTCATACCTTATTCTGAAGGTTGTCTTATGAATGTCTTCATCCTTGATTCTCTCCTGATGGTAGCTAGACCTCAAGTCAATATTGGAAAACACATTTTCTCCTCTCATTTGATCAAAGAGGTAATCGATTCTAGATAAAGGATATTTGTTCTTCATAGTGGCCTTGTTCAGTTGTCTATAATCAATACACAATCTGAGTGTATGATCTTTCTTCTTCAAAAACAAAACTGGTGCTCCCCAAGGAGACACACTCAGCCTGATGTACTTCTTCTCCAACAACTACTGCAGTTGCATATTTAGCTCTATCATTTTTGGTGTACTCATCCTATAGGGTATCTTCCACACCAGTGCTACTCCTGGCACAAGTTCAATTGTGAAGTAAATGTCTCTCTTTGGAGGAATCCCTGGAATCTCATTAAAAAAAACATCCCTAAACTCTTGTAATACAGGATAGTCCTCCAACCTAATAGTTTTATTCTCTGTTTCCTCCACAATATGAGCTGCATACAACTGGAAACCCTTCCTACAACACTTCTTTAGCGACATTGCTGAAATATGCCTCACGAAATCACCTTTGGAATGATTCCTAAAACTATTGGGTTCCCTTCTTCATCCATGCATTCAAAAGTTTTATTATAGTATTCAAGTTTTATCCTGTGATATTCTAACCAATCCATTCCAATGAGAACATCATAGGAATCAAGTGGTAGAACATTCAGATCTACAAAAGTGAACAATCCATTCATCACCAATGGACATTTTTCTACCACTTCACTAATTGTTCTCTTAGTTCCAATGGCTAGATGAACTAACCATGATTTGCTATGCTTTACTTTCTTAAAAGCACAAATCTCCACTACTCTAGCGGTGATGTAACTATGAGTAGAACTAGGATCAGTCAAAATAGAAATGGATTGCTCAACAATCTTACCTGTAACTTCAACCACAGTTGACTGGTGATCTTCTTGGCGGTTCTCTAGTGCTGCATAGATTCTAGGGACAACCCTCACTACTTGACCCACTATTTCTTCCTCTTGAATGTTGTAAGGTGGCCTTGCATTCTCAATCTCAACTGGACAATTCTTGCATATGTGGGGTCCTCCACATTCCCAACATTGGAGTGGTGCTCTATTTTGTTGTGGATCTCTTGTCTCTTCTCCCACCACTCTAGATGGCTGCTTCTCAACTTGGCATGACTGCTTCTGCTGATTCCTAAAGTTAGAAGGTTTGAAACATTTTTTCCTTTGGTCAGAATTCTCATTCTTCTTTTCCTTCCTTGTCTTATGATAATCATGTTTGCATTTTCTTTGCTCATAGAAATAGTTATCTTTCCTTATCGCTTCTTCCAGAGTTCTAGGTTCATAAAACTCAATTTTTTCTTTGTAAGACTCAGGAAATATACTTAAGAAATATTGTATTCTCACCTTCTCATATTTGATGTACCTAACATACCTGAACAGTTCCAAGAACTTATTTGCATACTCTTCCATGGTTTGTTGTCCCAATCTCAGCTCATGGAACTCTTTGATATTATCATCATAGTACCTGTCAGAGAGGTACTTCTACGTGAAATACATCTGGAACTGTTTCAACATAATCTTCCTTTCATTAATATTCTTCACTTGCCTGAAGTTATCCCACCATATGGATTCCCTTCCAATCAAATTGAATATGGATACTCTATCCTTCATATTTCCTGAATAGTCTTGAACTTGGAAATATTTCCTCATCCCAAGAAGCCAAGCTTTGGCTTCTTGACCATTATTTATATCACCATTGAAGGTAGGAGGCCTTGCCTTCTTAAAATCAGTTCTGATAGCACCTCTTTCTCTGATTCTTGCAAGAAGAAGAAATTGAACCATCCATGGATCCTTCAGAGTCAAGTGACCCACTAGGAGATCTCTTTCTTCTTCCAACAATGCTCTTACTTCCTTTAGGTCTCACTGTCCGGTCCCCAGATTTCATCTGCCTCTGAATTTCCATCAAACTTTGCAGCATGGTTGCATTTAGTTGATTCTACTCCTTCAAAGCCTTAACTAATATTTCATTTTTTTCCCTGGGACTTTGCATCTCCACCCTTAGGATTCTCATGGTGGAAGAAAAATATGGAGGAGTACCTTGAAACCTCCTCCCGTTAGACTCTGTCTCAGCATTTCTAATTCAGACATTTTTCCCCATAGCATATTCCTCGTATTCATTGGGGTTCTGTGCATCATCACACATGTCGTTTCTCATGGCTCATCCAAGCCAACTTTACCGAACTGCACTATCTGGAATGCTGCCCTTTGAGGGTGACTATAATTCTTCAAAATGTGTTAGTAAAAAAAAATTTATCCACATAATAAAATCAAAACTAAAAACCATTTACCAACATATCTGTTAATTGTTCAACTTGGCCCATTAAGGCCCAATGCTACAACCCGTAGCTCTAATACAACACAGTCACGTCCCCTCTCGCCTTAGAGGAGAAACATGACCATAGTTACACACATTTGATGAATCTCCATCCAGCTTGGATTTAAATCTATTCAACTCTATGTAAATTCCCTAACATCCCAATAGCAAAGAAATTGATTCCTTCAGTGGTCAATCCAACAATTTACGAAGAAAAATATCAGAGGAGATCGAATGATGGTGAAAATCATGACAGAAATCGATGGTCACAATCTGTTCTGCATCTGGGAACATATCAACGGCCGAGAAACAACTTGCAAGAATCAATGATGAGGAAAGCTTGAGTATGGGGAATCGGGGAAATATGGAAATTGTGGTCCCTCATCCTGGACTTCGCATGTGGAATAGACCGCTGTGAAAATAATCAATTGCAGAAATCAAGATCATGAAGTCATATCCCGCATGCGGAAAGGAGAGTTATGGAAGGAAAATATGTGGGGAACATAGTTTACAGAAGGCCATTTCTGCATCCCGCATCCCACATCCTCCAAGTTGCGGAAGGAAATTTAACGTGTTAACAGAAGTCTTGGACAGATTTGATCATTCAGGCCATCATCAATCCAGCAATCTCAGTTCCATAACGTAATTTAAAAATGCATTGGAAGAAACATACACAAATGCATACAATAGCAATTATACAGCGGAAACAATTCATAAACTCAACACATTTGGCATGTTCATCATATTTCATTAAGCAATTACAAATGCAGAGATTAACACAGAGATACTTATCTTTGAAATAATTTTGTTCTGCAACCAGCTACATTGCTGCAACGTTCCACCCAACCATAGGCCAGTGCGCTCATCAATCTCTTAGTAGCACTGCCACCCTCGAGCTAGGCATGATTCCCACAAGGAATAAGGAACACTAGCAAGATCACACAGAGCCAAGAATACAACAAAAATAAGCCAGGACAACACAGTTGGGTTTCTCAAGCTGCAAACAAAAAATTCAATATACTGCTGGGTTTATCAGAGTGCATTCATTCAAGCCACCATTCTCATTAAGGACCATCCAAGCCAACTAACAGATGGGTTTGTCAGGCTGCAAAGGAGCAAGAAAACTTGAACTGTGAAGCTAGTGAGCTCAACCACCAACTCTATGGACTCCTGCAGTAGATCAAGCTTGGCTCCTAAAACATCTACACACCCACCACAAGAAAGCATCCTCTTCTCTGCTACACAGTCCCTCAGGCTAAGCCTTCCATTCCAGTGTTGTTGAGTGTGTGTAAAGAACAAAAACAACCCCTCTAGATCTATTTGTGAGGTTCCTTCCTACACTAGGTTTATCAAGCCAGTTCAGATCCAATTCCACTCGAAACCAGTTCAGACTAGGGAAAAATATGCACACACAACAAACCACAATGTCAACACAGCAAACTAGGATTCCACTCACTCTATGATAGAGGAGACCATTGCACAACAACACTGAGGATGGTAACAACAAACAAACAACCTAGAACAAAACAGTTCTCCCAGTAGGACAAACATACAATGTGCATGAACATAATGGAATAGAGAATGATCAGAGTGGACCACATCATTTTCGGTGAGAGCCAAATGAGGGACCGAGCATGCACAATGAGGAAAAAAACTGAAAACATGAAGGATGGATGATCAAAAACATCCTGCCGCTCTCCAAAACGTGAGGGAAGAAAAAAAGATGAATGCATTAGGGAATGGGCATACTTTTTTGGGTGTTTCCTTTTGACACATTGATTTTCCCCAAAGGCTCAAGGTTAAACATTCCCCCTCCCCGTTCCTTAGGAAATCATGCCCCCATCTTGTTATTTGTTGCATCAACATAGTTGTTTGTGGGTATTTAATTAAACTACAGATTTATATGATGTCCAAAATTATATATTGTGCTTGAATTAGCACCATAAACCGTAGGCATCAACCTTGATCACCTATACACAAAACATCAATCAATGACAGGGCCTTGGCCTTGAGCTCCTCGCCATGATTCCATACAATATTTACATCATATATATTTAATGCAAAGAGGGTCAAAACTGGGGTGTCTTACACATAACCTCATTATAATGTGCCTGAATATTTTCACATTGCAAATTCATGCTTTAGCCCCTAGTCCATTGGTATGCATAGGCACAATTGTTAATCCTTTTTGTATTCATAGGTGACCTTTTGGGTCTTACCCATTTCAAGCATCTTGACACAATTCTAAATTTGACACTTAACTAGAATCAAGATAAGGGTGTATAAATCATGGATCAAAGGAAAATAAAGGTGCCCCCACTTTTCCCTTGTGATTCTTGTAATTCTTCTATCCTCCTACCTTAGATTGGTTATAGCCTTGTGTATTTTTATGGAAAGGAGCCTCATTTTCTTATGGATTGCCCACTAATGGTTTTACCATAAGGACATCATGTGAGTTCAGAATATTCCACCTCCTAGGGATCCATCCTCCATCACCTTGGACCCTAAGTCATGTACACTTCTATTCTCTTAGATAAATCAAAATGTGTTTCTCTTGTTCCATTGAGGGTTAATCACTTTCCTTTTTCTTTTTCTATGGAGATGGAAACAAATATCATAGATATTAAGCCAAAATAAGATTAGGTGGAACAAGAATGTGAGTATCTCAAAGACACACTTGGAAAGTTGATAGGTACAACACATCCATTTTATTTCATCCCCATGAACCCCAGAAGACTACCTTTCTCACGTTCCATTAATACATTTCATTGTCTCCATATTTCGGTTTATTTTGGGTTTTTCTTATTTTTTGTTTTTTTTTACACAAAAATTAAATAAACTCATACTATAATGCAAATGCCTTGGTTTCCAAGTGGATAATGTGTCTAGGGTCATAAGTGTTGTTCAAGCCTCATTCAATTCACTTTATGTTTGACTTAAATAATGTACACTGTAATTTTTTGGGAAAAAAACTGACAATGTTTATGTTGCCAGTTTTTTTTCAATTGTGTATGCTATGGATTTTTTTCAATCCTTTGTGTATTGTTGAAAGATTGAAAAAATCTTGGAAGCATTTATGCTTGTGAATATAGACTTGAGAATAAAACCACTGGCATAAACATTGTCGGGTTAGGGTTTATGGAATTCAAAATAAACTATTTTTAATTACATTTTAATTTTAATTTTCGATTTCATGAAAATTATTGATAAAAATGTGCAACATTTATGTTGGTTTTATTTCTATTGTGTATGTATTATTTTGTTTCAATACTCCATGCATTGTTGATGGATTGGAAAAAATCTGATAGCATTTTTGCTTACCAATAAACATTTGAAAATAAAACTAGCAACATTAAGGTTGTTGGTTGATAAAAATTAAATTAAAATTACTATTGTAAAGTAAATAATAATGAAATACAATTATATAATTAAAAATTAAATTTAAATAAATGGGTTGCCTCTTGGTCTTTATGCCTTTGGTCAATGTTGAGATTAGTTACATGGGTAGAGGTTGTAGTCAATTGGTTGGTTGTGGTCGCAAATTGTTGGATTTTCGTTTTCAATGGCTCGGTCTAGGGTTCAAATGACCAAGGATTATTTAAACCTTCCATTGATCTTTTGAAAAAAGCCCATTTGAAGGCTTAAATGTAGCTTAAACATTGCAGCACCATATAAACATCCATTATAATAATGGAAATGCTTCGCTCCATGGCCATGTCAACTAACATTGCTTCATTCATTAATTTAGGTGAGTTCTCGTGGAAATAGTAAAATCCAATACAATACTTATCCTTGAATCAATCTGGGACATCAAGATGGATGACAGAACGTACTTCTGCAAGTACAGTTTCATTGATTTTGATTGTTAGTATTTCCCTCCATGGCTGGATGATGAGCAGCGAGGTGATGAGTGGCATTTGTTCATATTTTCTTAATCTTATTTTTTATTGATTTTTATTGATTTCGATGATGTCTCAGGATTACGCCATTAATCCTAGATTTGTCAAACTGTTTACCTGATTGCCATGTGGACGGGCTTTTAATTGTGATAGTGTCCAACACTTTTAACGATGGTTTTATCGGGTTATTAGTTGTTTTTTTTTGTTTTGGCAGTTGATCTGGTTTGATATGTCCCTTCAGGCAATTAAATCCCTGGCCCGTACTCCTCCAAAATGGTGCCAAGGAATAACTCGATCTTGGGAGATGGACACAAAAACAATCGGACAATGCCAGTCCCCTTGTTTGTCTATGCAAGATGTTGCAGGAACTATGGGTTTCTCTTCGATATTACCTTCCACTCCTGTGCCTTATCCATGCTTGTCTGTGCATGATGCTACAGGATCTTTGGTATTCTCTCCAGTTTTACCATCTGTTCCTGTGCCGATTCTTGGTTCTGTGTGCGATGTGGAGGATGTCATTTCACCATTTTTTCCTTTCGTTCCGGTATAGAATTCATGTTTGATGCAAACAGTGGATGGTTCATTTTTTAGCAATGTTTCGGGGTTGAAGAGTATAGTTGTAGATGATCCTGGTACAACTCCATAGACTGTGGATGGAGTTGTTTGCTATGGCATGGAGAAGTCACCTGTCGTTGGTTCACAGGTTATTTCGGTAAAGATTCAACAGAATCCTATGCATGATATTTCCTCTAGTAGTTTCAACCCAGTAGCTCAGATTGACAAATTTTTGGGGTCTGGAGGAGATGATTCTGAGTTATCTTTTTCTTAGATTCAGTTATCGGTGTTGGAAAACTCAGAGGGTTTGGGTACGGGTCTGGGGTTTGTATGCAATAACCCGGATTTGGAGGACTTAGGTTTTGATATTAGTCTAGATAAGGGCTTTTTTTCTGATAAAAAACATGCAGGTATAAAGACTATGAAGGATGGTGAGCGGTTTATCTTTGATGGTTTTGTTCAAACACTTTCAAACAATAATAAAGTGGAGGTCTGTGATGCATATTGTCCCGCGGTGGATAATGTGGAGGTCTGTGATGCACATTGTCTTGCGTTGGACTTGGAATCTTGTTTATCGGCTTCTCATAAGCGCAGGAAAAAACCAGTTTGTCAAGTAAATATCCCGCTCTTAGTGGTAGGAGAGGATATTGCACTGAATGATATTGTGCTTACTCATGCATTAACGCTGGTTGGTAGATTTGGGGGGCACAGAGTTTCTCCTGTTGGGGTAAAGAATTGGGTTCTTGGCACTTGGAAAAATATTAACTATTCAAATATTTTCATTCTGTCGAGGGGTTGGTTGGATTTTAAATTCCACTGTGAGGCGGATGCAGCTCGTATGTTGACTGGTACTTGGAAATGGAACTTGTCTGGGTTATTGCTCAAACGTTGGACTCCTTTGTTTGATCCAAGGAATGAGAGGTATGATTCGATGCCAATATGGGTTCAACTACATAACTTACCTTTTGAACTTTGGTCTTTGTATTTTTTCAAGCTTATTGGTAATACACTAGGGACTTTCCTGGAAGCTGATCTATCCTTCTTAGACTCTGGAGTTTGTTGTCTGAGAAGGGTTATGGTTTTATTAGACCTTCGTAATAGTCTTGCATCTGATATTGATATAAAACTTGGTGATACTATTTTTAGTCAAATTTTGGATTATGTAGGAAATCCTTTCAAATGTAATAGATGTCATAGTTATGGCCATTTGGCTTCCTACTATCATTTATCTTTCAAAATAAATTATCGGGAAGGGCTTAAACTAGTGTAGAGAGAAAAATTAAAACCTGTTTTATCTATGGACCCTGAGAAGCTTAGATTTGATTTTGTGAGCCCTATGGTTGAGGGTTTGGATACCTAGTCTACTGGAATTATTGATCCTTCGCAATCCTGCTTACAGTCACTCAAACCTCTATGTTTACCTAACCAAGATGCGAAGATTTTTGTCGGTAATTTGGATGATGGTTTTCTTCCTGAGTTAAGAAATTTGGGGCTTATCTCTCCTCCTAAAAAACCTTTTACTGGATCAGGATATTTTCTTAGATCTAGTTCTAAATTTCCTAGGAATTACCCTTTATCATCTGGTGTTGGTCTAGGTCAAGGGGCTTCGGGTTTGTGTTCTGATCATCTATTAATGAAGGAGAGTGATCAGTGTTTTGAAAATGGGGAACTTAGACCATTGTTAGCCCTTGCAAAGGTTACCTCATGATTTTTTTGACCCTAAACTGTCGTGGTTTGGCTAGTAAACCAAAAAAACTAGCCGTTTGTAGATTAGTTGAAGAACAACATATAGATGTTGTATTTTTGCAAGAATCTATGGGGAATGGGGTTTTATTTGTAGATGAATTGGAATCCATGTTGAAGGGATGGAGTTTTTTATCTATTGATGCATGAGGTAAATCTAGAGGTCTTCTATTGGGCTAGAAAACCAAATTTTTTCATCTATTGAATTCTTGGGGTGTGCGTTCGGGCCTCTGTGCATCATTGTTTTCTATTGAACTCAATTTGGATGTTTGTCTAGCCAACATCTATGGTCCATATATTGACAGAGAATTTTTCTGGAAAAATATACTGGAGATGGATTGTCTGAAATGTGAAAAATTAATCTTAGGTGGGGACCTAAATTTTTCCATGGGACTATCTGAGATTTGGGGTATTAGAGCTAGATCAGATTCCCTTTCTTATTTTTTTTACTAAAACTTTGGAAACCTATGGGCTTGTGGACGTTATTCCTACTGTCATGCTTCCCACATGGACTAATAGAAGAGTTGGAGCTGAAAGTATATGTAAAAGACTGGACATGTTCCTTATTTCAACTGATATGCTTGATTTTGATTGATTTTATCGTCAGTGGGTGGGCAGTGGTGGGGACTCTGATCATCAACCAATTTTTCTTCAGCTTCTAAATAAGGGGATTTAGTTGAAAATTCCCTTTAAGTTCAATCCTCATTGGATTGAAAATGATGAATTGGTTAAAACTTTAAAAGATAATTGGGTGGCATATTCTGATAATCTTCATGATTCCCCTGCATCTCACTAATCTAAAATGTTTAAAGGATGTATCTATACTTTGGTCTGTTAAGCAAAAGGAGATTGAGTACAAAGAATTAGTGGAAATTGAAGTTTTGATTTCTGCTTTTTCTCACAAGATTGGTTCTGGATTCTCATCTGAAGAGGATAAGGCTGGTCTGGTTGATTTGGAATCTCGTAAGAGAAAAATCCTCTCGGATCGAGAAAATGAAGCCAGAAAAAAGAGTAGGGCTATTTGGCTGATGTGTGGGGATGATAACACATCCTTTTTTCATAAATTTGCTAACCAAAGAAATAATGCAAATTCTATATGGAAGATTAAAGATGATATGGGGGATATGGAGGAAGGTTTTGAAGACATTGCAGGTGCTGGGGTTCAACACTTTGAGACACTTTTTCAGGATAATATAAGTCTACACCTAACTGAACTTCTGAAAATATCTGGCAATTTTCCATCTTCCATTACTGCTGAGGAGAATTCTGATCTTATGAAACCTATTACACTAGAGGAGATCAAATATATTCTTACTATAAGTAAGAATGATAAGAGCCCTGGTCCGGATGGGATTCTAGTAGAGGTTTATAGGGCACTATTTGATGTGATGGGTTTGGATTTGTTAAGAGTTATCGAGGATTCTAGGAAGCTGGGCAAAATTCCAGTTGTTTTTAACTCAACCTTTATAGTTTTGATACCTAAATCAGATTGTCCTTGTACCTTTGATGATTACTTATGTAATTTCAGTTATAAGATTATTGGTAAGATTTTATCTACCAGGATTAAGAAGGTATTGGGAAGATACATTTCCCATGAGCAGTTTGGGTTCTTGCCTGGTAGGAAAATACACGATGCTGTAGGTGCCATCTAGGAAGTGTTGTACAGGATAATTCACCTAATAACCTAGGTTTGGGGGGTTACCAACATACTATGACCTTGCAGACAAATTGATTTTTGGAAGCACAGAATAGGAAATAGGAAAGTAGCAGGAACTTACTTGTGAAATACGAAGGTTGATCCAAGCTAGCTTCTTCCTCTCTGATCCACTTCCAAAATCTTCAGGATAGTTCCTCCTTCACCTGTTAACAAAGATTCTTCCAAATACAGTATGATTCATATATAAAGATGCAGGTTAGGCAAATCATATATTATAATAAAATGTAAACATTCACCAATCTACAACACATGAAACACAATATGGAAGAAGTAATCTGCTTTATTAACAATAATAGAGGGAGTTTAGGTTACAACCCAATGTCTGAACAAGGAACTCCTCTGTCACCAAAGGACTCTGAGTTTCTCTGCTCCAAAGACTCTGTAGAAAATCCACCAGCATAAATTTGCTCTCCAAGTATTCCTACCAAACACCCTCCCCAAGGCCTCTATTTATCTGAAGGAAATGAGGCAGTTCTCGAAGGTTAGGGAGGTTATAGCAGTTAATGGGATTAAGGTAAATGAGTAAACAAATCTCCCATTAACTCGTGTTTTTTAAATATTAATTTTGAGGAAGGAATACGCGGGTCTTTAGTAAGGAAACCCGCGTATGATACGTGACTCTATACAAGGGCAACCCGCGCATACAAGTATGCGCGACTTGCTAAACATGAGACCCGCGCATGATGCACGACATGTCAATAGAGATAGTCGCGTATGCAACTCAAAATCACAAAATGGCAAAGTAATCAGCTGGGCATATAGGCAATGTATTTCCTAATGAGCCAAGGTATAGTGGAAATGGGAAAACCTCTATCCATAAGTGTCCTTTTGTGTGCCGACATGAGGGATATCAGCACTCGGACGGAGAGGTGCCATTCACCTGTATAACAGATGCCCCCTAATGTGTGAGGTCAGAGGGGAATGATGGCTGAAATACATTATAATATATAACTCTGGAGAAACTCAGAAGTCCAGTGGAGCAGAAGGAGTACCTGAAACCAATACATAATAACGTCATCTACAAAGCTATATCTGAGGATGCTATTTTCAATTTATTGGAACACTAGCTCCTTTACAATATGAGAGTACATCATATAATACGGGTAAAACCATGTATGTACAAAGGTGGATCAAAGCCACAATACAATAATGATGAGTCTTCAAAGATCTGGAAGCTGGATATAGAAACTGGACATAGTCTTGCGCAACTTAGTTCATAAGTGAGAAACTAAGGTCTTCATACAGGATCCCAAAGAACCAAGTACAATCCAAGCCATGTGAATAAGGGTAAGCTGAAGTCGAACATGGAGAGGATTCAACAGTTTGTCAACCAATAGATGATAATTGACAACTGAAGCAAAGGAGTTCACCAATGATGAAAGTGAATCCAAAGGTACTACCGTTAAACTCTAGGTCTTCGTCATCAGGAAGTGCTGAAACTTAACCATACTGTGATAGGGAAGGCAATAAATCCTCCAATGGATCACAAGAGTGACTAGGAACTGGGCAAAAGAAGGTAGACACAAGTAAAAGGATAACAGATATAACAGTGATTGGATCAGGCTATAAATCAGATAGTGGGAAGAATCCTTGAACAGTGAGCATGACACAGAGATGACCCAAGGAAGCGTATAACAGATAGATAGGACAACTAGACTTATCTGTCATGTAGGAGACATGATCAGATTCCCCAAGTATAATGGACAAGAGGAGGAGTCAGAAAACTCGAAGTGATAGCTGAACACAGATGTACACTGAAACATGGATATCAGAAAGCAAAGAGTGCTATGTTCAAGGATGACATGCTGCCATTACTGAAAACAAAAGAAAACTTCTTCCTTTCCTTCCCTGTTAAGTTTTAACGAGTCCAGGAAATCCAACTCGGTTCCCTCTTCATTTTTTAACAAGATTGAAGAGACGGAAAAATAATGCTTGATACACTGATCCGTGGATTTAACGAGCCCAAACTAGTACATGCTCGCTTGGTGCTTTCATATTTAGAGAGTCTAAAAACGCCAAAGAAGACTCCAGGGGGGTCCTTTTTCGTCCAATTTAGTCTCTTAAGGCCGAAAAAGTATAAAACAAACCTAAAAAGAACTCTCTTAACTTCCGAAGAAGAAAAGGTGAACCTTTTTCATACTTAGTCGGGGAGGTCCGAAAAAGGTTAAATTACCACCTACCCAATGCTCCTTCCATAACAGCATAACTAGCTTGAGTTTTACGAGTGTGAAGGAAAGCAAGATCACTCGGAAAGATCCATTTGGTTACGAGAAATGGGGCTTACAACAATAAACTCGTTGCTTTGTTCTTTAGTGTTTAACGAGCATGACAAAGACACAAAGTACACTCGAAATCTTTTTCATGTTTGGGTCCAGAGCACGAAAAAGAAAAAGTAAGCTCAAACCGAGTGTTCCTTTTCCGTAAATTTAGTCCCTCAGGTTCGGAAAAGTGATAAGCCTATACTGAGAATACTCTTCTCAATTCCAAAGAAAAGAGAGTGATCCTTTCTCGTACTATTCCGCATGGGCCGAGAAAGAGATAACCTACCACCATGCGAATGCCCGTTCACATATTCTTAACGAGCTTGAACGGACGAGATAACTCGGCAGTCAAGTCTATTTTTAAGGAGTCAGACCTAGGCCTAAAGAAACTCCATAAGGTGGGGAGTCCTATAACGGGATAGATTGTAAAGAGAGATTCATATGAAGCTCTATTTGGCGTGAAAAATAGCTATGAGGAAACCCCTGGGCCTGAAACAGTGACGGAAATGAGTATCAAAGGATGGCAAATAGCATATAAGGATGATACTCATGAAATATGGATCCTAGCCATGGAAGAACAGTGGTAGAGACAAGGGACTAATGGTTTAGTATACCACAGTCCGTGGCAAAATGTTGTATACTAAGGTTAATGTGGATGATAAGTTGCCAACATATGTTGGCAAGAGCAAAAACCACCCTATAAAAGCATCAACACTTTGAAATAATAAGTAACCCTGTTCCAAGGCACAAAAGTGATGGTATTAGTCAATTAGCATTTCAAACTATAGAAAAAGACCCACTTTACAAAATTTTATTTCTATTAATAGTTTGAAAATTGAAATATTTCATACCATTTCACTTTTTGAGCCAAAAAGGACCATTTTACCCTCTATCTTTGATCGCTCATTGTGGACAATTGGACCGGTGAAATTCAGATCCGTCATTTGCAGGTAAATCTACACCCAGTGATCTTTAATTTCATCCAAACAAATTTTTAATTTGAAGGTTAATTCAATTTAATTCATCAATATAAAAAATGGCAGAGGGCATACGCGGGTTACCACGCATAAGATTCGCACATACGCGGTTGATGCGCGGGTTACTACATATAGAAGTCGCGTATGATGCGCGATTTGTCCCAATGGACAGTCGCGCATACTGCGCTATGAACAAAAGCATAAAAAAGAGTTCAAATTTTTAAATTTTTTTGATGAATTACTGAATTAAACTATGTGTTTTTTGTCAGGACATCATGGTGCTGGAGTGGAGGGAACGAGAACACGAGATGATGGAACAAGCGGCATTCCAAAGCCCGCCTACCATTCAAGCTTTACGAAATAGTGGGTTGTATAAGTTCTTTTGCACATCACCAATGCGGGCCAATGTCCGCATACTAGAGTTCTTGGTTAACTACTGGGACCATGACCTTGGGATGTTTAACATCGAGGGTGAGACTTTGGAGCTTACCACTCAGGATCTCTATTTTATTACCAGATTATCACATCGGGGAGCCCCGATGAACATAGAGGGCACTGGCAGGAGTGGTGACCCTTTGAGTGTTCAGAATTATGTGGATGTATTCTGCAGGCCGGGTACTCAGAAAAAGGGCAGCAGCATTCTCATCTCAGATATACAGGACTTCACACTATAGGTACTAGCCAGTACGATTGTCAGACTTGCAGGGTCATCAGGGCTACACTTGGCCACCAGGACTCAGATGAGAGTGGCAGTGGATTGCTTTAGAGGTACCCTATATGACTGGTGTTCGGGAATTGCCCCCATCATGAAGAGGCAATTGTCCGATTGTAGGAGAGGAAGACGCAAGAAATTCGGATATGCGAGTATCTTGGTTGCGTTCTTCTTTGAGAGGGTTCCAGTCATGAGCCCTGCGATACCCTTAGAGATCAGAAATCCACGTCAGTCGAGGCTGAGCAGGTGGGGTGAAATCTTCCTCTGTCACGGAGGAGGTGACATAGTACAGAGTATGTATGATGACGATTTCTATACCTGGTGGGAACGGCAGGTGCCAGCATTGGAGCAGTATCCATATGCCGGATTAGATTTCCGAGGTGATCCAGATCTAGTCCTCCCTCCAGGAGGAGCATGGGGAGAGATGGGTAAGTCTTTTTAATTTTTATCATTATTAAATTTTTATGAATTTTCCAATGATATAATATATATACATATGTACAAGTCTAATCCTAACTCATATGTCAAAATGCAGATATTGGACCGGTCTGCCCCGCAGGGCACCCGTGCACCTTTGTACGTCCTGTAGCAGGAGGAGATCCTGGGCTGATCCAGGTACTCGAGGCAAAGCTGACCAGGCTTACCGAGCAAGTACCCACCATACGCATAGAGGATCTCCCTGCAGCCATGCAGGAGTTTGTAGTAGGAGTTCCACCGGCCTGGCTACGTCTTTTCAGATGGGTAGCTAGGGTAGTATTGGTGTATAGAGAGGCGGTGGAGGCTACCGAGGCCGAGGAGGCTGAGGAAGCCAGGAGGCGCAGACATCACGGGGACCAGCCAGGTCCTAGCGGCCATGGCGGCCATGCATAGATTTAGGACATTTTGATGGATGATGATCCACACTTTGTATATATGTGTATATTTTGGGATCTACGGATCAGACTTGACCTATCCTATGTATGAACAGATATTTACATATATATATATGAGTTTTTGATTGTCAGTTTATTTACAAATGTTTTTTACATGTGTGCTATAAATTTTATGAACTATGTGTGAGATGCCAATCTAAAATGTAATTTGCATATGCATCAGATAATGAATTTTGGCTCCTTGGAATATGATTAAAAGTAATAACTTCAAAATGCCTTTCCAATGAATGAATTCTCATGAACTGACGTAACAATGTAGGGTTTCGTACCTGATAAGCTCGGTTGAGCTGGGAAACAACCAATTGGGAATCCAAACGGACCTCAAGCTGGGTGATACCACGTGATAAGGCATCCCATAAAAGCTCAATAACCGCCCTATATTCAGCAACATTATTAGAGGCAGGACCTAAGCAAGCGCCTCCCGCGGCAACAAGCTGTCCTGTGGGAGAATAGATAACCCGTGCTGCCGAAGCCAGGTTACAAGTATGACGGCTAGCGCCATCAGCAAAACCTACATACATTCCGAAAGACATCTGCAACCACCAGCAGATAGTATAAAAAACAAAAATGACAACCTAATGTACATAAAATACATACACTAATATACAAGAAAAAGTGCTAGGCCTAAGCGTAGTACTTCTTCACGTAGAGCCCATTTCTAGGCTCAGGCAGCTTATTCCCATCATAATCCATTAATTCATATGTGCCTTTACTCAAAACCTTAGACACGACATAGGGTCTTAACCACATGGCCTTGAACTTACCTGCCCCCAGAGGTTCTTTATCTTGGTCCCAGAGCAAGACAAGTTCCCCTTCAGAGAAAATCCTAGGCTTGACCGATTTATCGTATTGAGCCTTAACCCTATTCTTGTGAGCCTGGTTCGTGGTCAGCACATCTCTACGCTGTTCATCAAGGTGTTCTAAGTGTAACAACCGTTCTTCAAGCTCAGTCGTATCAGGAAGCACATGAATAGCTATCTGTAAAGATGGGATCTCGCATTCAATCGGAGTAATAGCTTCCACCCCGTGAACGAGTTGGAAGGGGGAAAAACCCGTAGCAGTTTTGACATTGGTTCAATAAGCCCAAAGAGCAGGGTATAACATAATATGCCAATTGGAGTGGGCTGTATTAATAGTACGTTTAAGAATGGTCTTTAAAGTCTTATTCACAGCCTCAACCTAACCATTTGCTTGCGGATAATAGGGAGAAGAGTGTTCTTGTTGAAATATGAGCATGGTGGTTAGTTCTGTCATCATGTTATTTTGGAAATGACTGCCATGGTCAGTGACAATCACCTTTGGAATACCGAACCTAGCAATAATCTGATTGAAAACGAAGAAAGCTGTTGTTTCCCCATCCTCCTTGAAAGTAGGCATTGCCTCTGCCCATTTTGTGAAATAGTCGACAGCGACAATGATGTATTTGTGCCCCTCAGCCGAGGCTGGGTTGCATGTCATATAATCAATCCCCCACTTCGTGAAGGGGCCTACCGAGACGACAGGAAACAAGGGAGCAGGATGCGACCGCATTTTCCTGGTATATAGCTGACAAGGGTGACAGCGCTTTACTGCTTCCACACAATCTTTAAAGATTGAGGGCCAGAAATAACCGGCATGTAATATTTTCTGGGCCGTTGCTAACCCAGATAAATGACCCCCACATGCTCCACTGTGAGAATCATTTAGGACAACCTCCGCTTCCTCATGAGTAAGGCAGCGACGCAAGACAGAATCTACCCCTCTTCGATATAAAGTATCTCCTTTTATGAGGTAGTTTTTTGCATGAAGTCTTAACTTACGTCGGTCTTCCCTAGAGTAAGCGGCAAGACACTTCGAAGTCTGGAGATATATGAGAATATCTCCGTACCAAGGATCAGAGGTGGCTATAAGGAAGATGTGCTCATCTGGGAATGAGTCATCTTGAATCACTACATCGTCTTCTGTAGGGAATTCTGCTATAAGCTCAGAAAATACTAAGGACTTTTTGGATTTAGCGGATTGGAAAACCAAGTCAAACTCTTGGAGAATGACTATCCACTTGTTGAATTTTCCCCCAACAATGCGTCGGGATAAAACATATTGGAAAGGGTTTACATCCGCTACTATAGTAGTGGTCCTCAGTAAGATGTAGTGCCGTAACCTCTGTACAGCATAGACAGCCGCTAAGGATAACTTCTCGACGTGAGAGTACTTAAGCTCAGGCCCAACCAAAGCACGGCTAAGATAATAGACAACATTCTCAACGAGCTTGTCGTTTTCCTGAACTATCACTACTCCAATGGTGGACTCCGATGCATCCAGATACAATATAAAGTCCCTAGAGTAGTCTGGCGGGCGCAATAAAGGAGCCGACAACAAGGATTTTTTCAATGCCTCGAACGCGAGTTGTGCAGCTTCATCCCATACAAATGGGGTGTCCTGTTTAAGCAGGCACATGAAACCTTTCGTGATCTTGGCATAATTAACGATGAAACGTCGAAGGAATTTAGACTTTCCTTGTAGACTCTGAAGTTGCGTGAGATTGCGAGGAGGAGGCAAATTTACAATGGCCTCAACCTTTAGGGGATCCACCTGAATGCCCCTGCTTGAAACAATGAATCCTAGTAGTCTCCCTGACTCGACGCAGAAAACGCACTTGTGGGGATTCAAGCGAATTTTGTAGTATCTGCATCTCTCAAAAATCAACCTCAAATGATCAGGATGCTGGATCCTCTTGCGAAAATGTGTAGGTAAATCATCTAGGTAAGGCTCGACAATGGCTTTTATATCATGAAAAGCGAAGTTCATAGCTCTTTGAAAGGTTGCCCCCGCATTTTTCAATCCGAAGGGCATTTTTCTATAAGCGAATGTACCCCAAGGGCAAATAAAAGCAGTTTTATGTTAGTCTTCCGGTTTGATTTGGATTTTATTGTAGCCGGAAAAACCATCCATAAAAGAAAAGACTTCACTCCCCGCACATGCATCAATGATCTGATCAATGAATGGTGTGAGTTAATTGTCCTTGGGACAAGCTTTGTTAAGGTCTCGAAAGTCAGTACAGATGCGAATAGTCCCTTGCTTTTTGTCAATAGGAACTGGGTTGGACACCCACTCAGTCAAAGCAATAGGATATATAAAACCAGCTTTCAAGAGTTTCTCAACCTCTGCCTTCACAGCCGCCGCTTTACGTGGGTTCACGGGGCGTAATTTCTACCGAAATGGTTTGGCATCAGGGTAAGTACGGATCTCATGTTGGACAATAGATGGATCAATGCCTGGAATCTCCTCATATGACCAGGCAAAGATATCGTGGAATTCCTTGAAAAGGGCAGTATAGATAGCAATCTCCTCTGGAGAGCAGTTTGCTCCTATATAGATGTTTTCCACGACATCTGGGTTGACGAAAATGTTGATTGGTATAGTAGCGGAAATGTTTTCCATATTCCCCTCGGCAAACAGCCCTTCCCTAGGCAAAGGGTTGACAGGTATATCAACATCTCCAGGAAGTCTCACGTGGAACTCTTGGGTTTCGATCTTACTTAGCTCTGGAAGGAAATAAGACCGGTGATGAAGATCCTCACATATCTTCTCACGTGCACACATAGCTTCCAGAATGGCTTCGTCGGAAGGTAAAACAGTTTATAAGCAATTGAGGGAATGTAAAGAGTTCTTTGCCCATGCAGGCATATAGACTTCTTCCAGATCATCCGAGACTGACAGAGGATCTGGAATAGGATCAGCAGCGGCTTGGGTAATAGCTTGATATGCCACTTCCACCGCTGATAAGGGCACTTCCAATTCCTGGGGGGTTGGGAGAACCCAAGGATCAGTCCTATCCACCACCAAAGTGATGGAATTCCCCACACTAGTGGAATCGATATAGTTAACCGGGGCTGGGATGTCAAATGTGCCCATCAAAGATGAATACAATCCAGCCCCCAAGCTGAGTCGCCAGTTCTGTTGTACGGGATAATTCACCTAATAACCTAGGTCTGGGGGGTTACCAACATACTATGACCTTGTAGACAAATTGATTTTTGGAAGCACAGAATATGAAATAGGAAAGTAGCAGGAACTTACTTGTGAAATACGAAGGTTGATCCAAGCTAGCTTCTTCCTCTCTGATCCACTTCCAAAATCTTCAGGATAGTTCCTCCTTCACCTGTTAACAAATATTCTTCCAAATACAGTATGATTCATATATAAAGATGCAGGTTAGGAAAATCATATATTATAATAAAATGTAAACATTCACCAATCTACAACACATGAAACACAATATGGAAGAAGTAATCTACTTTATTAACAATAATAGAGGGAGTTTAGGTTACAACCCAATGTCTGAACAAGGAACTCCTCTGTCACCAAAGGACTCTGAGTTTCTCTGCTCCAAAGACTCTGTAGAAAATC
>LPNX010661147.1:65314-93292 GCA_001517045.1 Pseudotsuga menziesii
CAAGTATTCCTACCAAACACCCTCCCCAAGGCCTCTATTTATCTGAAGGAAATGAGGCAGTTCTCGAAGGTTAGGGAGGTTATAGCAGTTAATGGGATTAAGGTAAATGAGTAAACAAATCTCCCATTAACTTGTGTTTTTTAAATATTAATTTTGAGGAAGGAATACGCGGGTCTTTAGTAAGGCAACCCGCGTATGATACGCAACTCTATACAAGGGAAACCCACGCATACAAGTATGCACGACTTGCTAAACATGAGACCCACGCATCATGTCAATAGAGATAGTCGCGTATGCAACTAAAAATCACAAAATGGCAAAGTAATCAGCTGGGCATATAGGCAATGTATTTCCTAATGAGCCAAGGTATAGTGGAAATGGGAAAACCTCTATCCATAAGTGTCCTTTTGTGTGCCGACATGAGGGATATCAGCACTCGGACGGAGAGGTGCCATTCAGCTGTATAACAGGAAGGCATACACTCTATTCATGTAAAAGGTTTAAAGTAAGTGGTTCTAAAAATTGATCTATCTAAAGCCTACGATAGAGTCAGCTGGATTTATCTTCGGGTTATTCTAACAAAAATGGGGTTTGGGGTATTCTTCATTACATGGATTATGATCAATTTAACCTTTGTTTCTTTCTTTGTTCTGATTAATGGGGTGGCTTATCGCTTTTTTAGGTTTGGAAGAGAACTTAGACAAGGGTGTCCACTTGCACCTTTGCTTTTTCTTGTTGTTGTTGAAGGATTGAGTAGGGATCTTTTATCTGCTAAAAGTAATGGTTTTTTCAGAGGCATATCTTTTGGAAATAATATATCATTGACGCATGGTCTTTTTGTGGATGACATTGTTATGATCACTGATGGATCTGCTCAGTCTTTATCTATTTTGTCTGAAATTTTGATGGAATTCACCAAAGACTCAAAAATGATGATTAATGAGGATAAATCATGTTTCTATTTTTCTGGGCTACATGAAACAGAGCTGATCTCTTTACAAAATATTTTGTCATATACAGTCCTAAAAATTGACAATGGTATGAAATACCTTGGCTTTTATTTAAAACCTTGCAGATATTTACTAAAAGATTGGGACTGGCTTATTGCAAAAGCTGAAAAATGCATTAAAAATTAGAGTTTTAGATGGTTGTCTAGGGGTGGTAAGCTTGTCCTGATTAAATATTTCCTTAAATCTTTGCCTATATACTGGATGCACTTCTGGAATCCAATAGGGATTATAGAGAAAATTAGGAAACTCTGCTTTAAATTTCTTTGGTCATGTAGTTGTGGATCATCTTCTAGATTGCCTTGGACTTCTTGGAAGGTCTTGGAAAATCCAAAAACATTGGGTGGTTGGGGTTTGAAAGTACCTGCACTTTTTGCCAAAGCATTGGCTGCTAAGAGTGTTTGGAACATAATTCATGGCTCAAGTTTGTGGGTACAGATTGTTATGTAGAAATATATTTGGCCTCTCACTTTGCTGGATTGGATCAGAGAAAATGATAAAAAGAAATCAAGTATTTCTATTTGCTGGAAATCTGTGCTATGGTCATTTCATCTAATTGGTGATTTCCTGGTTTGAAAGATTGGAGATGGAGCTAATGTTCGTATTGGTTTGGACCCTTGGGCAGGTTGCAAATGGTGACATTGCTTACCTCCTCACTTGATTGACTTTCTACATTCTGCAGGTTATTTATTTTTGAAAGATTTTGGGACAACAACTATTTCCTGCTTGATGGAACAAGGATGGTTAAGTTCTAATGATCTAGGTCTTGTTGGGGAATTGGATATTAATGCCTAGAATGGATACTTAGCCATACTAAAAACTAGTCATATCAGATTCAGAAATGAGGATGATTTACTTGTATGGAATCAGGCTAAATACGGTAAGTATACCCCAAAAGGAGGATATATGCATTTGATCCTGGAACAACATGAATTGGAAATTGCATGGTGGTGGAACATGTTTTGGCATTGTATGTTCCCTCTTAAGTCAAAGATTTACTACTGGTTTCTTTTTTCATGGAAAGCCCTCACTTGGGATATTCTAAATAATAGGGGTTGGGAAGGACTTGGTCGGTGCTATCTCTGTAAAGGTGGTGTAGAAACAAATTATCATTTAGGGGTTGACTGTCCATATACTAAAACTGTTTGGAAGGAGATCGAATCTAAGGTCAATTTA
Source organism: Pseudotsuga menziesii (assembly GCA_001517045.1). Lineage (NCBI taxonomy): Eukaryota > Viridiplantae > Streptophyta > Pinopsida > Pinales > Pinaceae > Pseudotsuga > Pseudotsuga menziesii. The sequence goes on from LPNX010661147.1 coordinate 67,498, forward strand.
CAGAATCTATGGGTTGGGGACACAATTCTATCTTGTTTGAAGATTTGGGTTCTCAATATAAAGGTAAAAACAATCAGATATTTTCCTATCATTGTTTCTTGGTTCATATGGCAGGCCAGAAACCATAGCTGTTTTGATAACTTTATACCATCTCCCGTGCAGATTTCAGCTTCTAGTTTGGGTATGTTGTCATCTTATCCATAGGATAATGCAGTCTTGAAGATTAGAATCATTTATGAGGAAATTATTGACAAAACCAAACCCTGGGGTTATTTTGATCGTTTTGCTACTGGTAATCCACAAATGTGTGGTGTTGGGGGTATACTTTTCCTCAAAGTTGATCATTTTATCACTTTTAAAGCTGGGTTGGGAGTAGGGACCAATAATCTTCCAGAGTTATATGATTTGAAATTACTTTTAATGTTGGCATTAAACAAGCAGATTTATAATATCCAGGTCTTCGGTTATTCCTTGCTAGTCATAAACTAGATAACTTGCAAATTCAGAATTCATAATATACAACTTGCTCAGATACTACAAGAAGTCATCAGACTTACAGATTTTTTTTTATCACGCAGTTTTTAAACACATTTATAGAGAACAGAATACATTAGATGATAAGTTAGTTAATGATGGTGGAAAAGTTTAGAATGGTTTTTGGTCTATCACTGAGTATCATGGGTCTGACAGACATGATACTTTCCAGGTCTTTTAAGAACAGATACGATTTGGTGACAAGCTGAACTGCAAATTTCTGCTGGTTGATACTATTCTATGTTTTTATGTTGATGTATACACTGATATTTCTATACAAGGGTTGTATATGGATGGTTTTTTGACTTTGGTTTGACAATTTATGTGGATAATACATATGAACAGACTGCTAAGTCTGTATGGAGTCTTTTTTGGACAATGATATCTGATATGGAGTGACCAATGATCGGTCATATTTTTGGATATTTTGGAAATCTTATATATTCTGGATATACTATGTTCTTGGATAGATAGCTTGCTACTTTGGATAGTCTTTTTAAGGCTGTTTTTTATGGTTGATATTTTTTTGAATAGCATAACCATGCTACTTTGGACAGTCTTTATGGCTGTTTTTTTATGTATATGGTGATGAGATTATGGAGCTGAAATTATGTTTTGGAACATTGTAGATTCTGTAATTAGAAGTTTTTTGTATATGTTGTTAAGAGCATTTTTGTAATGATCATATGGACACTTATCTGTTCATAGTGGATCATCTGCACAATATAGTTTGAATAAAATTATGATTTTTTTTCTATGGAAAAAAAATAAACATCCATTCATTTTACAATTGCAACTCAGAGAAAAGGATTAAAAGTGCATTTTTTTTTAGCACCCAAAACATTTTTTGTATACTTTAAATGGAGACTAAATTAGTGAGTTGATATTTTAAAATAATGCATTATTATTCTTCTTTTCATCTATGATTGAGACGCCATAACAAAGATTCTGAGTTTTGATAAGGCCTAGATTTAGAAGGTAATATATAATGGATTTTTGTTTTATAGATTGTTTTAATATAAATGATTTAATTTTTTTCAAAATTAATTTTTGATTTGTTTTACAGTGAGATAAAGTCTTTTCACTAAGGAAATGTAAAATTTATAATAACATTTATAGAGGTTAGTGGGGCATATGGTATGAGTCAACATACATGATAGACGATATTGAGGCATATGTTATTTCTCTTCTAAAACGCTTAAGATAGTCAACACCGTTTTGTTGAATTGATTCATGATGCAAACCACTCCGAATTTTTAGATTGATGGTAAGTACCAGTTTGTTGAATTGACTCAAATTGCAAATCACTCTGAATTTTTATGTTAGAAGTTGATATAATTTTTTTTGAAGAATGTACTATCTTTGATAACGAAATTTTGATTTTATATAATAATCTTAGTGTATGCACTCATCTAGGGGCAATAGTGTCAAATAATCCAAGTTTTATTTATATATAATTGTATATAAACAATATAGTTTGGAATATGTTTTTTTATTTATTTATAATCAATCATTTATAGTTATAAATTTTAATAAAATATTACTTTTTATATAAATCTTAGTGATATTGTATTAGATGAAAACTTGTTTTACTTTTTAATAAATTTATTTGGTATTTTTTTAATTATGATGTGTTATAAGTTTTTCAACTTTGTATTGTGATTTTAAAGAGTTTTTAATTTATAGATTATTTTTAAATATTTTAAGATTTTTTATTATATGGTATTATTAATGATTCTTCAAACATTATATTTGAAAGTTTTGAATCCTATTAATAACATCATTTACATTGTCTTGATTTTTTACTATATCAATTTCTAGTTTTTTAATTATTTACAAGGAAAGGTTGTTTGTTATTCATTTTCTATGATAATTTGCTCATGAAATAATAATAATCTATTAAGTCTTTAATTGATGTAATAATAGGTTGTGAAGTCCATAATCTATAACATTATGGCTTCAAAATATTTCTTCATTGTAACATTGAGTTGTGGGGTGTCATGATCTTACATGCACATTAATGGTCTCTCCTTCCATTTTAGATCAATATATTGTCTCTTTAAACTTGATGTTAAAAATATTGTAATAAAAGAGGAAATGAAGTATTTGTTGGATTCTTTTTTCCACTTAAGACTTGTGTAATTTATTGTAATTTTTCCCACTAAATACATAAAGAATTTAAAATTTGTCTTTACCCTTTTAGCGGTAATTATAATATGATTCTTCATGTTGAATCCTTTGTCATTTGGACCCATGGCCAATCTTCTTTTATACTTCTGGAGATCACCTTAATAGGGTTTCTCCTCACATCCAATTCAAAATTGAAAATGAGCAAGACCATTCCCTTCATTCCAATAGTTACCTCCATGCTAATGCACCCAACTTCCTTAAAAACTCTCATTATAAGGGCTAATCAAATCTCTGCCCCTTAACTTTGAAAACAAATGCCTTTTCAATCTAGTATCAACTCCATTTATTAAATTAACAAATCCTTTTGAGTTGTTCTTCACCCTCATCCCAAACCCATAAATAACCACTTTGCTTCTCCTGCTAGAGGGAAAATTTCTCTTTCTTAATTCATGGCATCATTGAGACCTTAAGCCAAATCCTAGATAAAAATAAAATTAAAACTCTATTTAAACCTCACAAAACCCTTTCAAACAATTATTTGGTTCCATTAAAGGAAAACTAGACCCTTTCTTTCTTTTGTAGAAAATTTTATCTTGGTCAAACCAAATTACCCATTCACAAATGCCTCAAGGAGCATAAAGATGATACTTTGTATAATCATATTTTAAAATCTGTAATTGTCAAGCACTATTATACCTCTAAACACTTTGTGTTTTGACCAAAGTAAAATCTTAATTATTATGGCTCATTATTCTTGTCTTATTCTTCAATAATCCCTAGAAAAAGATAAAAATTCTAACAATTTTAATCAAGAGAATGGTTATGAGTTAGGCTGCAGTTTCTCCATCACCTTTGTCATTAAGCTTTTTGTGCATCCCATCTCTCCATGTCTGTTTGTTCCTTCATCTTTAATCTTCCTCCTTCAAACTCACTAACCTTTTAATTGTTCTCCTTGAACTTATAATTTAAGAGTTAAGTTTATGTTCATCTCATAATTTTTTTTTTCATTTTGATTTCTAATTTTTATCATCTCTTACACTTTTAGCTCCTTTTTCCCATAAAAATAGGGGATTTTTCATTCTTTATCATATACTAATATTATAGTGCTTGAATAATGGATGTGTTATCCTTGTCATGATTTATGGACTTGAACTCAAAGTTATAGGATATTGAGACACCTGGAGCAACTATGAGGCTAGAATTAAGTAGTTGTTGACATGGTTTGGTTTCATAGATTATTTATTTGTTTGACTTAGTGAAGTAACCCTAAATTTATCAATCGTTCTCCTAAATTATTTATTTGTTTTACTTAGTGAGGTAACCCTAAATTTATCAATTATTCTCCTAATTTGACTTCATAGAGTTCTCACCATTTTCCATACTTAGATGCAAACATGATTTTGATAAGATTTGTTGTCATCGTGCATCCTTGTCGCTTAACCGTCACTCTATTTCAAGCTAGCTGGGATGATGATTAGATAGCTCTTGTTTCTTGACCCGTCAATCTTTAGTTGGAGTGATGCTTATAGCATAATCAAGTTTTTTTCACTAGTCCCAGCTTACATTCCCTTGTAGTGCAGTGTCTGATCAATAACTAGTGCTTACTATGATGCATTGGTGTATGAAGATAACAAAATTTTGTGGTGTAGTTTGGTGTCATTCCTTTAGAGCACATGGATGTTCACTCTTGGTATCAAAGTTGTATTCTTGGTTCTCCCTCATGTCCATCGAGTAGGGTGGATGAGTGCACAATTGATGTACTATGTGCATGACCCTTGTTCTTATTTTATTCCATATGTGAGATGGTATGGGTGTATATATGGCTCATTATCATTATTATTATGGTTCTCACCTACAAGATTGTTGACCATTTTCCCTCTTCCCATTGTCTGTAATCCTTTTGAGAGGAGTAAAACATTTCTAAAGTTGGTTTGATGTGGAGTACTGCCATGAGGATATAGCTCCTTTGTGGCAGGAGTATAATGTAAGCTACACTTATTGACAAGTGAAAATCCCTGCTCCCAAACAATAATGTGCATGAATAGTTTTTTAATGTGAGACAAAAAAAGATTTGATGTTGTAATGGTACCAATACGAAATTGGTACTATAGAAATCAATATCTAAAATAAATGCATGGTTTTTTAATATGGATCATATACAATATCATAAACTAGATATTGGGAAGAAGTGAAAAGTGTCTACCAAACATGTATGACTCTAAGGTCACCAGCCAATTTTAGCTACTAACAATATTTCTATTCAAACCCTTAATCTAGAAGCTTCACACATTTATCTCAATTTTGAGGGTGATTGAGTGATAAGTATATTTGATATATGTTGCTAGTTGTACTTTCAAAACATTATTTTTAGTTACTTAGAAATTTCTATCTATGGCACAGCTTTTGAGACGCCATAACAAAGATCATATGAGTTTTAATACGGCCTAGACTTAGAAGGTAATCTATAATGAATTTAGGTTTTATAGATTGATTTAATTATAAAGAATCTATTTTTTTCAAAATTAATTTGTTATTTGTTTTACAATGAGATAAAGTTTTTTAACTAAGAAAATGTAAAATTTATACTAACATTTTAAGAGGATAATGAGGTAATGAGGCATACGGTTTTTTTAAAAATGTCTAAGATGTAAAATTTATACTAACATTTTAGAGGATAATGAGGCATATGGTTTTTTAGTTTTGAAAATTTCTAAGATGATCAATGCCAGTTTGTTGACTCAACATAAATCATAGATGATATTAAGGCATATATCATAAACGATATTAAGGCATATGGTATTTCTCTTCTAAAAAGTTTTGAGATGGTCAACACAATTTTGTTTAATTGATTCATGCTGTAAACCACTCTGAATTTTTAGATTGATGGTCGATACCAGTTTGTCGAATTTACTCATATTACAAACCACTCTCAATTTTTAGATTAACCACTCTCAATTTTTAGATTATAAGTTAATATAAATTTTATTAGAGAATGTACTATCTTTGATAACAAAATTTTGATTTTATATAATAATCTTAGTATATGCAGTCATTCACGGTAATAGTGAAAAATAATCCAAGTTTTTTTTATACATAATTGGATATAATTAATATATTTTAGAATATGTTTTTTTCTTTATTTTTGTTTTAAATCATAACAATCTATTTATAGTTGTAGATTTTAATAAAATAATATTTTTTATATAAATTGTATTCATATTGTATTAAATGAAAAATTGTTTTACTTTGTAATAAATTTATATTGTATTTTTTTATTACGAGGCATTGTAACTTTTTCAAAATTTTATTGTAACTTTGAAAGAGTTTTCAACTTACAGATTACTTTTAAATATTTTTAGATTTTTCATTACATGGTTTAATTAATAGTTCTTCAAACATTACATTTGAAAGTCTCAAATCCTACCAATAACATAATTTACATTGTGTTGATTTCTTACTATATTAATTTTTAGATTTTTAATTATTTATAAGGAAATGTTGTTGGTTCTTCATTTTCTATGATAATTTTTCTCATGACATAATAACCTGCATAGATATTTCTTTCTATAATTTTTATCTATGAGGTCTTTTATTGATGCAATATTAGGTTGTGAAGTCTGTAATCCATAACATTATGGCTTCAAACCTTTCTTCATTGCAACATTGAGTTGTGGGGTGCCATGATCTCACATGTAGATTAACCATCTCTCCTTCCATTTTAGATCAATATATTGGTTCTTTAAACGTAATGTTAAAAACTATAAACTTAATGATAAAATCCTTTAAACTTAATGTTAAATATCTTGTAATAAATGAGTAAATGAAGTATTTTTGTATTCTTTTTCCCACTTAATACTAGGACAATTTATTGTAATTTTTCACACTAAATACAAAGATCATTTAAAATATGTCTTTCCCCTCTTGGCATTATGGCTGGATATTAGTTGTAATTATAATATGATACTTTGAGTTGAATCCTTTGTCATTTGACCCTATGGCCAATATTCTCTTAACACTTTTGGATATCACTTTAATAACGCATCCTCTCACATCCAATTCAAAATGGAAAATGAGCAAGACCATTCCCTTCATACCAATAGATACCTCCATGCCAATACACACAACTTCCTTGCTAAAAAATCATTTGTTTTAAAAACTTTCATTATAAGAGATATTCAAATATATGCCCCTTAACTTCAAAACAAAATGTCTCTTCAATATAATAGCTACTCTATGTACTAAATTAACAAATCCTTTTGAGTTGTCCTTCATCGTAATCCCAAACCCAGAAATAACCACTTTTCTTCTCTTGCTTGAGGGAGAATTTCTCTTCCTTAGTTCATGGCATGATTCACCGCTTACCCCAAATCCTAGCTAAAAATAAAATTAAAACTCTATTTAAACCTCACAAAACCCTTTTAAACAATTATTTGGATCCATTAAAGACAAATTAGACCCTTCTTTTCTCTTGTGGAATATCCTATATTGGTCAAACCAACTTATTAGTTCACACATGTCTCAGGGATCATATAGATGACACATAGATGATACAAGTTGCATAATAATATTTTAAAATCTATAATTTCCAAGCACTATTATAACACTAAACACTTTATGTGTTTTGACCAAACTAAAATCTTAATGACTATGGCTCATCATTCTTGCCTTATTTTTCAAGAATCCCTAGATATAGATAAGCATTCTAACAATTCTAATCAAGAGGATAGTATGAGTTAATCCACTCGTGGATGTTGCTTCTCCATCACCTTTGTCATTAAATCAGTTTGTGCTTCCCATCTCTTTGTGAATTTTTGTTCCTTCATCCTTAATATTTCTCGATCGAACTCCCCTACCTTTTTATTTCTCCTCTTGAACTTGCAATTTAACACTTAAGATTATCTTCATCTCATAATTTGTCCTTTCTTATATTTTTTTTCATTTTGATTTCTAATTTTTATCCTCTTTCCAACTTGAAGCATTTTCTTATAATAATAGGGTCTTCTTCATTCTTTATCATATACTAATGTGATAGTGCTTCAATAAAGGATGTGTATTATCCTGGTCAAGATTTATGGAGTCCAACACGAACTCAAAGTTATAGGATACTAAGACACCTGGAGCAATTATGAGGCTATAATTAAGTGGTTGTTGACATGGTTTGGTTTCATAGCTTTTTTATTTGTTTGACTTAGTGAAGTAACCCTAAATTTATTAATTATTGTCCTCATTAGACCTCACAGATTTCTCACCATTTTCCATACTTCGATGCAAAGTAACTTGATTTTGATCAGTTATGTTGTCACTGTGAGTTCTTATCGTTTAACCATCACTCTTATTCAAGATAGGTGGGATTATGATCGGATAGCTGTTGTTCCTAACCCGGTCAATCTTTAGTTGGAGTGATATTTGGAGAAGAATCCATTTTTTTTCACTGTTCTGAGATTACATTCCCTTGTAGTGCAATGTTTGATCAACAAACAGTGCTTAGTATGATGCATTGGTGTCTGGAAATAGTGAAATTTTGTGGTGTAGTTTTGTGCCATTCCTATATAGGATGTGGATGTTCAAATTCGGTATCAAAGTTGTATTCTTTGTTCTCACTCATGTCCATCAAGAAGGGTCGATGAGTGTGCAATTGAATTACTATATGTATGACCCTAATTCTTATTTTATTCCATATGTGATATTTTATAGGTGTATATATGACACAGTATCATTATCCTTATGGTTCCCACCTACAAGATTGTTGACCATTTTCCTTTAGCCCAATGCCTATAATCCTTTTGACAGGATTAAAACAATTCTAAAGTTGGTTTGATGTGGATTACTATCATGAGGAGATACCTCCTTTGTGGAAGGAGTATAATGTAAGCTACACTTATTAACAATGAAAAATACCTATTCCCAAAGAGTAACGTGCATGAATAGTGTCCTAGTGTGAGACAAAAAAGAATTTAATGTTGTAATGGTAATGGAGATTTATACAAAATTGCTACTACAAAAATGAAATACATACATTGTTTTTTAATCTGAATCATATACAATATCATAAACTAGATATTGGGAAGAAATGGAAACTGTCTCCCAAAGATGTATGTCTCCAAGCTCACCAACCAATTTTAGCTACTAAATACATTTCGATTGAGACCGTTAATCTAGAAAATTCACAAATTTACCAAATTATTAGGCTGATTGACTCATAAGTATATTTGATATAGGTTGTTAGGTTCACTTTCAAAACATTAGTTTTAGTTACTTAGAAATTTCTATCTATCGTGCACTTTTCATGTATGATTGGGACACCATAACAAAGGTTGTATGATTTATACGGGTAATCTATAACGGATTTAGGTTTTATAGATGGATTTAATTATAGAGGATTTATATTTTTTGAAAATTAATTTGTTATTTGTTTTACATGAGATAAAAAAAATTTACTTAGAAAATCAAAATTTATAATAACATTTATAGAAGATATTGGGGCACATGGTATTTTAGTTCTAAAAAGTTCTAACATGATCACCACCGATCTCTTGAGTCAACATAAATGACACACAACATTTGGGCAGATGGTATTTCTCTTCTAAGAAGTTCTAAGATGGTCAACACCATTTTGTTGAATTTCAGAATTTTTTTATTATAACTTGATATAAATTTGCTTGGAAAATGTATTATATTTGATAACCAAATTTTGATTTTATTTAATAATCTTAGTGTATGCAGTCATCGAGGGTAATATGTCAAATAATCCAAGTTTTATTTATATATAATTGTATATAATTAATATATTTTAGAATATGATTTTTTGTTTTCTTTATAAATTCATAATTAACTATTCACGGTTATAAAAAAAAAAATTATATAATTTTTTTTATTGTATTACATGAAAATTCGTTTTACTTTCTATTAAATTTATTTGATATTTTTTTATTAAGACACATTATAAGTTTTTCGACATTGTATTCTAAGTTTTAAAGAGTTTTTAACTTATAGATTACTTTTAAATCTTTTTAGATTTTTCATTAAATGGTTTCATTAATAATTCTTCAAACATAAGATTTGAAAGTCTCAAATCCTACTAATAACATAATTGACATTGTCATGACTTTTTATTATATCAGTTTTTATATTTTTAATTATTTATAACTAAAGGTTGTTGGTTCTTCATTTGCTATGATAATTTCTAAAATGAATAATAACTTGTATAGTCATTTATTTCTGTACTATTAATCTATTAAGTGTTTCATTGATGCAATAGCAGGTTGTGAAGTCCACAAAGCATAGCATTATGGCTTCAAAATCTATCTTCATTGCAACATTGAGTTGTAAGGTGTCATGATTTCACATGTAGATTAATGGTCTCTCCTTCCATTTTAGATCAATATATTCTCTTTATACTTAATGTTAAAAATATTGTAATGAATGAGTAAATGAATTATTTGATGTTGGATTCTTTTTGCCACTTAGGACTTGGGAAATTTATCGTAGTTTTTCCCACTAAAAACATAGACTATTTAAAATATTCCTTTCCCCTCTTTGAATTATAGCTTGGATATTAGTTGTAAGTACAATATGATACTTTGTGTTGACATTTGGCCCCATGTCCAAACTTCTCTTAACACTTTTCAAGATCACCTTAATAGTGTGTCCCTCACATCCAATACAACATGAAAATTGAGCAAGACCATTCCCTTCATACCAATAGATACCTCCATGCCAATACACACAACTTCCTTGCTAGAAAATCATTTGTTTTAAAAACTCTCATTATAGGAGCTATTCAAATCTCTACCCCTTAACTTTGAAACAAAATGTCTCTTTAATCTAATAGCTACTCCATATATTAAATTAACAAATCCATTTCAGTTGTTCTTCACCCTAATCTGAAACCCGAAAATAACCACTTTGATTCTCCTACCTGAGGAAAAAATTATATTTCTTAATTCATGGCATCATTCACCTCTTACCCCAAATCCTAGCTAAAAATAAAATTAAAACTCTATATATACCTCACAAAACCCTTTTAAACAATTATTTGTATCCATTAAAGACAAATTAGAGCCTCCCTTTCTCTTGTGGAAAATCTCATATTGATCAAACCAACTTATCAGTTCACATATGTCTCAGGGAGCATATATATGATACTTTGCATAATCATATTTCAAAATCCAAAATTGTCAAGCACTGTTAAAACACTAAACACTTTTTGTGTTTTGCCCAAACTAAAATCTTAACGACTATGACTCATGATTCTTATTTTATTATTCAAGAATCTGTACAAATAGATAAACATTCTAATAATTTTAATCAAGAGGATGGTTGTGAGTTAATCCACTCGTCGATGCTCCTTCTCCATCACCTTTGTCATTAAATCACTTTGTGCTTCCCATCTCTCCATGGCTATTTTTTCCTTCATCCTTAATCTTTCTCAATTGAACTCCCCAACCTTCTAATTGGTCTTCTTGAACTTGTAATTTAACAGTTAAGTTTATGTTCATCTCATGATTTGTTCTTTTTTATATATTTTTATCATTTTGATTTGTATTTTTTATCCTCTCGCAAACGTTTAACTCCTTCTTCTCATAATAATAGGGGCTTCTTCATTCTTTGTCATGTACTAATATGATAGCGCTTGAATAATGGATTTGTGTTATCCTTGTTGACATTATTTATGGACTCAAACATGAACTAAAAGTTATAGGATACTAAGACACCTGGAGAAACTATGAGGTTAGAAGTAAGTGGTTGTTGACATGGTTTGGTTTAATAGCTTCTTTATTTGTTTGAATTAGTGAAGTAACCCTAAATTTATTAATTGTTGTCCTAATTAGACCTCAGAGAGTTCTCACCATTTTCAATACATAGATGAAAACTTGATTTTAATCAGTTATGTATTCAGTGTGGGTCCTTATCACTTAACCATCACTCTTATTCAAGATAGGTGGGATGATGATTGGATAGCTCTTGTTCTTAGCCCCGTCAATATTTAGTTGAAGTAATGCTCAGAGAAGAATCTGATTTTGTTCACTGTTATGAGCTTACATTCCCTTATAGTGTAGTGTCTTGTCAATACATAATGCCTAGTATGGTGCATTGGTGTCTGGAAATAACAAAATTCTACAGTCTAGTTTGGTACCATTCCTCTATAGGAATTGGATGTTCAATCTTGGTATCAAAGTTGTATTATTGGTTCTTACTCATGTCCATCGAGTAGGGTGGATGAGTATGCAATTGGAGTACTATATGCATGAACCTTGTTCTTATTTTTTCCATATGTGATATCGTCTAGGTGTATATATGGCCCAATATAATTATCATTACGGTTCCCACCTACAATACGGTTGACCATTTTCCCTCTCCCCATTTCATGTAAGCCTTTTGAGAGGAGTAAAAGATTTCGGGCTTTGGTTTGATGTGGAGTATTATCATGAGGAGATATCTCCTTTGTGGTAGGAGTATAATGTAAGATACACTTATATTGATTGTGGAAAATCCCTGCTGCCAAACAATAACGTTCATCAATAGTGTGCTAGTGTGAGACAAAAAAAGATTTAATGTTATAATGGTACTTGAAATATCTAGGAAATTGCTACTACATAAATCAATACCTAAAATACATGCATGGTTTTTTAATGTGAATCATATACAATATCATAAACTAGATATGGGGAAGAACTGAAAATTGTCTCACTCCAAGCTCACCAAACAATTTTAGCTAGTAACAACATTTCGATTGAAACCCTTATTCTAGAAGCTTCACAAATTTATCTAAATTCTCAGGGCGATTGAGTGATAAGTATATTTAATATATGTTGGTACTCTTACTTTGAAAACATTATTTTTACTTAGTTAGAAATTTGTATCTATGGCACACTTTTCATGTACGATTGAGACGTCATAACAAAGATTCTATGAGTTTTCACACTACCTAGATTTAAAAGAAAATCTACAATGGATTTAGGTTTTATGGATTGATTTAATTATAGATGATTTATTTCTTTTCAAAATTAATTTGTTATCTCTTTTAGAGTGAGTAAAGTTTTTTTTAAGTAAGAAAATGTAATTCAATTTATAATAAGATTTATAAAGGATATTGGGGCATATGGTATTTCAGTTCTAAAAAGTTCTAAGATGATCAATACCGGTTTGTTGAGTCAAGATAAATGATAGACTATATTGGGGCATATGGTATTTCTTTTATAAAAAGTTATAAGATAGTCAACACCATTTTGATGGTCCAAACCACTCCGAAGATTAATGCTAAATACCAGTTTGTTGAATTGACTCATATTGCAAAGCAATCCGAATTTTTAGATTATAAGTTGATATAAATTTGTTTGGACAATGTACTATCTTTGATAATGAAATTTTGATTTTATATTTAATAATCTTAGTGTATGGAGTTATCTACGGTAATAGTGTCAAATAATTCAAGTTTTATTTATATATAGTTGTATATAGTTTTATTTATATATAATTGTATATAGTTCAGAATATATATTTTTTTTAAATTCATAATTAACGATTTATCGGTATAGATTTTAATAAAATATTACTTTTTATATAAATTTTATTCATATGGTATTACATTAAAAATTGTTTTACTTTCCAATAAATTTATTTGGTATTTTTTTATATATTATAATGTATTATAAGTATATCAACATTATATTTATTTGGTATTTTATTATTATTATGATGCATTATTAAAGTTTATCAATCTAAAGAATTTTTAACTTATTATTTTTAAATATTTTAGATTTTTCATTACATGGTTTCATTAATGATTCTTCAAACATTAGATTTGAAAGTCTCAAATCCTACTAATAACATAATTTACATTGTCTTGGATTTTTACTATATGATTTTTTAGATTTTTTATTTTTTATAAGGATGGGTGGTTGGTTCTTCATTTTTTATCATAATTTTCTCATAACATAATAACATGTATAGTCATCTCTTTCTGTAATATTAATCTATTAGGTATTTCTTTGATGCAATAGTAAGGCGTGAAGTCCGCAATCCATAACATTATGGCTTCAAAATATTTCTTTATTGCAACATTGAGTTGTGAGGTGTCATGATTTCACATGTAGATTAATGGTCTCTCCTTCAATTTTAGATCAATATATTGTCTCTTTAAACTTAAAGTTGAAAATCTTGTAATAAATGATTAAATGAAGTATTTGTCGATTCTTTTTGCCACTTAAGACGTGGGTAATTTATTGTATTTTTTCCCACTAAATACATAGACCATTTAAAATATGTATTTCTCCTCTTCGCATTATAGCTTCGATATTAGTTGTAATTATAATATGATACTTTTTGTTGAATCCTTTGTCATTTGACCCCATGGCAAATCTTCTCTTAACACTTTTGGAGATCAAGCCTTAATAGCGTTCCCACTCGCATCTAATTAAAAATGGAAATTGAGCAAGACCATTCCCTTCATACCGATAGATACCTCCATGGAAGTACACACAACTTCCTTGCTAAAAAATAATTTGTTTTAGAAACTCTCATTATAAGAGCTATTCAAATCTCTACCCCTTAACTTTGAAAAAAAATGTCTCTTCAATCTAATAGCTACTCCATGTATTAAATTAACAAATTCATTTGAGAAATAATCACTTTGCTTCTCTTGCTCGAGGGAAAATTTATCTTCCTTAATTCATGGCATCATTGCCCACTTACTCCCAAATCCTATCTAAAAATCAAATTAAAACTTTATTTAATCCTCACAAAACCCTTTTAAACAATTATTTGTATCCATTGAAGACAAATTAGAGCCTTCCTTTCTCTTGTGGAAAATCCTATATTGGTCAAACCAACTTATTAGTTCACACATGTCTCATGGAGCATATAGATGATACTTTGCATAATCATATTTCAAAATATGCATTTGTCAAGCACTATTATAACACTAAGGGACCAAATTAAAATCTTAACAAGCCCTCAAAATGGATAAACATTCTAACAATTTTAATCAGATGATGGTTATGAGTTAATCCACTCATGGATGTTGCTTCTCCATCACCTTTGTCGTTAAATCATTTTTTGCTTCCCATCTCTCCATGTTTGTTTGTTCCTTCATCCTTAATCTTTCTTGATCAAACTCCCCAACCATTTAATTTCTCTTCTTGAACTTGTAATTTAACACTTAAGTTTATGTTCATCTCATAATTTGTCCCTTTTATATTTGTTTTCGTTTTGATTGCTAATTTTTATGAACTTGAAGTTATACCAGAGTGAGACACCTCGAGAAACTATGAGGCTAGAATTAAGTGCTTGTTGACATGGTTTGGTTTCATAGCTTCTTTATTAGCCCTAAATTTATTAATTGTTGTCCTAATTAGAGGGAGTTCTCACCATTTTCCATATATAGATGCAAACTTTATTTTGATCAGTTATGTGTTCATTGTGGGTCCTTGTCGCTTAACCATCAATCTTATTTAAGCTAGGTGGGATGATGATTGGATCTAGCTCTTTTTCCTAGCCCCAACAATCTTTAGTTGGAGTGATGCTCGAAGCATAATCTAGTTGTGTTCACGGTTCCAAGCTTACACTCCCCTGTAGTGCAGTGTCTGATCAATAAATAGTGCTTATTATGATGCATTGGTGTCTAGAAATAGAAAAACGTTTTTGTGTAGTTTGGTGTCATTCCTGTATAGGAAGTAGATGTTCAATCTTGGTATCAAAGTTGTATTCTTGGTTCTCGCTTATGTCCATTGAGTAGGGTGGATGGATGCGCAATTACCCTACTATATGCATGACCCTTGTTCTTATTTTATTCCATCTGTGATATTGTCTAGGTGTATCTATGGCCCATTATCATTATCATTATGGTTCCCACCTACAAGATTATTCCATCTATGATATTGTCTAGGTGTATATATGGCACATTATCATTATCATTATGGTTCCCACGTACAAGATTGTTGACCATTTTTGCTTTTCCCATTTCCTATAATCCTTTTGAGAGGAGGAAAACATTTTTAAAGTTTGTTTAATGTGGGGTACTATCATGAGGAGATAACTCCTTTGTGGTAGGAGTATAATGTAATCTACACTTATTGGTTGTGGAAAATCCATGCTCCCAAACAATAATGGGAATGTACTAGTGTGAGAAAAATCAATACCTTAAATACATGTATGGCTTTTTTAATCTGAATCATACACAATATCATAAACTATATATTGCGCAAAACTGAAAACTCTCTCCCAAACATGTATTACTCCAAGTTCACCAAACAATTTTAGTTACTGACAACAATTGGATGAGACCCTTACTCTAGAAGCTTGAGAATTTTATCTAAATTATCAAGGTGATTGAGTGTAAAGTATATTTGATATATGTTGCTAGTTTTACTTTCACAGTTACTTAGAAATTTCTATCTATGACCCACTTTTCATGTATGATTGAGGGGCCATAACAAATATCCTATGAGTTTTGATAAGTCCTAGATTTAGAACGTAATTTATAATGGATTTAGGTTTTATAGACTGATTTTAATTATAGAGGATTTTTTTTTTTCAAAATTAATTTGTTATTTGTTTTACAATGAAGTAAAGTTTTTTAACTGAAAAAATGTAAAAGTTATGGTAACAATTATAGAGGATATTGAGGCATATTGTATTTCAGTTTTAAAATGTTCTAAGATAATTAAGACCGGTTTGTTGAGTAAACATAAATGAAAGATGATATTGACACATGGTATTTCTCTTTTAAAAAGTTCTAAGATGGTAAACACCAAATGATTCATGCTGCAAACCATTCGGAAATTTTAAATTAATGGTCAATATTGCAAACCACTCCTAATTTTTAAATTACAAATTGATATAAGTTTACTCGGAGAATGCACCATCTTTGATAATGAATTTTTTATTTTATATAATAATCTTAATATATGCAGTCATCTACGGTAATAGTTTCAAATAATCCAAGTTTTATTAATATATAATGGTATTACCAAATGATTCATGGTGCAAACCATTCGTAAATTTTAAATTAATGGTCAATATTGCAAACCACTCCTAAATTTTAAATTACAAATTGATATAAATTTACTTGGAGAAGGTACCATCTTTGATAACGAATTTTTTATTTTATATAATAATCTTAATATATGCAATCATCTACGGTAATAGTTTCAAATAATCCAAGTTTTATTTATATATAATGGTATTATGCTGCAAACCATTCGGAAATTTTAAATTAATGGTCAATATTGCAAACCACTCCTAATTTTTAAATTACAAATTGATATAAATTTAGGTACCATCTTTGATAACGAATTTTTTATTTTATATAATAATCTTAATATATGCAGTCATCTACAGTAATAGTTTTGAGGAGAACATGTCTACGCCATAATCTTGGCCGTTAACTGGTTTTCTTGGAGTTTCTTGGCCGTTGAGATGATTTTTCCTCGACAGTGGTGAATGTTGGGGTCTAAACACACATGCAGCGATTTGACATTTTTCTGCATGAGCTGGATTGGTATTTAATTGCACTTTATTGATCTGTCCGTAGCAATTAATCAACAGCGATGTGGATTTTCCACGCTTGTTGGACATTGATCTCAGTGTTTATGTGGTGAATGGCTTTTGCTTTTATCCTCTCATTTGCATTTATGTGGCGAGGGCGCTGTTTTTTCGTTTCGGACTGCTGCGTTTTTGGGGTTTTTGGCCAGAAGTTTACCTTCTGAACTCTGTTACTGGAGACGGTTTTCTGGGGATTTTCGGGAGTCTTGGTTTAATGGTGTTTTCGCCAACTCTTGGAAGTTAGTTTTGGGGTTGGTCTACCGGCGGATGTTGGTTTTTTCTGAGTCGAAGGGATTTTATGACGATGCATTTGCATTCGCTGGGTTTTTGGATATAGTGATTTCACCGTTTATATGGTGACTAGGTTTCTGCGTAAGTCCTCTCCTTTGTATTCCTGTGGAGGCGCCGCTGTCTTTCATTTTGGAGTGCTGCGTTTTTGGGGTATCTAGCCAGGAGTTTATCTCTTGATCTCTGTTCCTGGAGACGGTTTTCTGGGGCATTTCTTGAGTTTTGATTTATTGGTGTTTTCACTGTCATGGACGTTTCGCCGGGGTGTTTTTCTGCTGGCGGATGACTGGTTTTTTTCTGAGGCGCAGGGACTTTGTGAGGTTTTCGGATGAAGATGTCCTGTGGTTTCAGTTGTGGTATTTAGAAGGTTTGCTCGGTTTTATTTACTGAGTCCTCCTCCTGGTTAGTTGCGGAGCGGGATGGAGGTTTCAAGCTTTGAAAGCTCGTTTAGTGTTTTAATGGTTAATCTTGGCCATTAACTGGTTCCTGGAGTTTCTTGGCCGTTGAGATGGCATTTCCTTCACAGTGGTGATTGTTGTGGTCTTATCAGCCGGTTTTTTTGGGGCTTTTCTGGTGTATTGGTTTATTGGTGTCTTCGTTGTCACTTGGACGTTAAGTTTGGGGAGTTGGTCTGCTAGTGGTCGAGTGGAATTTCTGAGGCGCGGGGATTCTGGAGGATGAATGTGCATGTTTTCGGTTGAAATTGCATTATAGTTTCAAGTGCGATTTTTGCAGGTATGCTCGGTTTCTTTCCAGTATTCTTGCATTTATGTTTCTCTTCCTAGAGAGCATTGTTTATTTCTGGTTGTTATCTAGCTCTAGGGAGCGGGGTTTCGAGCTTTGGATGTACTCGTTTCGAGTTTTTTTGGTGTAATCTTGGTCGGTTATTGGTTTTTTTCTGGAGATTTTCTTGGTCGTTGAGAAGGCTTTTCATGACAGTAGTGAATGCGATGGTCTCTGTATTGTTTGTAGCCATTCAATAGTGATGTGGATGCCTTGTTGCTGGGTATTGTTTTTTTTATTAAGATTGTGGTGATTGGGTTAAGCCTTTGTTCTCATTTCTGGGGCGAAGACGTTGTTTCCTGGTATTTGTGTTGCGTTTTTAGGGGTATTCGGCCGGGAGTTTAAGTCCTGATTTCTAGAGATGGTTTTTCCTCTCCTCTGGTGCTGTGTGTTTCTCTTCAGTTTCTTTGTCTAGTTTTGGACGGTTTTGGATTGGGGGATTCGCTCGATTTCATAATGTCGCTTTGGGCCATGAAAACTCTGGCATGTACTCCGCCAGGGTGCCTGCACTGTATAAAGCAGGGTATTGGAGTGGAGAAACGGCTTTCTGCTTCCTATATGCCTTTGCAGTTCAATCTGGGAGAATCGGGGTCTGCCCTCGGCCCGGATGATAAGCTGGATAAGGTTTATCCTTCTGTGGACAGTTTGGATGGTGGAAGTTTAGGTGGGTGATCTAGTTTACCTTTGTTGAATCATTTATCTCCTTGTCCTGTAGTTTCTGTACCCTTGGGACATTTGTCTTGTTCTCAGAAGGATTTTGGAGAAGATAAATGTGTTTCTGTGGTTTCTCCAGGGAAGGTTTTGGGAATTAAGGATTTCCCATGCCTGGGCCCTAAATTTGGGGTTTGTTCGGATTTAGGTTATCAGGTTTCAACTTGCTTGGAGAATTGCGGGCAAGTTCCACCATCTCCTCAGTCGACTGGGAATAGTATTTTGGATGGGAAAGTGTCTCCGTCATTAAGATTGGGTCTCCAATCGGATTTTTTTGGTATGAAGACTTACGATTTGGGGATTAGTGACCATATTCATATTGGTTCTGGTTTATAGGTTGACAAGTCTAACAGCTTGTCGGTTAATCTTCCGATAGTTGGAAGGGTTCTAGAGGTTAGTGAAGGTTTGAATGCACAAATGGGATTTATTCCTACTTCTGAAGAAAACCATGTTTCTATCAAATCCATTGATTCTGATAATGAACATGTGCATGATCCTCATTTATCTGTAAGCAAAGGAATTTCTAAGTCTAAGAGGAGGCAGCCTAAACCCATTAAAAAGATAAATCCAGTTTTAATGACTCTGGGGAAAGACGTGCTTTTAAATGATATAGTTCTCACCAATGCTTTGAATTTGGTTGGGAGGTTTGGAAGGCGTAATTATAATGCTGAATCTTTACTTAGATGGGCTGTAAAGGCTTGGACTGAGTTTATCAGCACTAGTCCTGAGATTTTCATGCTTCCAAGGGGTTGGATGGCTTTTAAATTTTCTTCAGCAGATGATGCTGATAGGATCCTGGCTGGTGTTTAGAAATGGGATAATGCTGGTCTACTTATCAAAAGGTGGTCTCCTTTATTTGACCCGAGGAAGGAAATATATGACCAAGTTCCTATTTCCATCAAACTCCCACATTTACCCTTTGAATTCTGGTCGGCTGATTTCTTTAGACTTGTTGGGAATACCTTGGGTACCCATTTGGAAACTGATTTTTCTTATTTACATTCTAGGGTTTGTTGCATAGGCCGGGTTCTTGTTCTGCTAGAATTTCGTATGGGATTACCTACTGAACTGATCATTAAAAAGGGTAATAGTGATTTCTTTCAGCCGCTGGATTATGTGGAAATTCCTTTTCAATGTTTTATATGCCATGGGTTTGGACATCTGGCAAATGAATGCTCTCTTCCATTCTCTAAGCATTCTTCATCTAAAGTTTGGAGAGTAAAAAAAGGTGGGTTTCAGTCTACTGCAAAGGCTGGAATGCCCGTGGAGGAGAATTTGGATTCTGTTTCTATTGAATCTGAACCTTTAGCCAATCTTAAATCGTTGAGCATTTCCAATTCTATGAGCGATCTTGCTAACATTCCCTCTCTGAACCTTATCCATGATGCCTTATGTCCTACTGTTCTGAATTTTTCATTGAAGAATTTGGGTTTTGTATCTCCTTGTAAGGTCTCTCCAGTTGTTAGCAAGGGTTATTTTCTCCGCTCATGTTCAAACTCTGTTCAGGAGATTTCTAGGCCTGTTAAGGATAAATCTGGGAATCATGAAGTAGTTAAGGGTCCGATTGGAGATGATATTGATATTGGGGTGCTTAGAGAAAATGCCCTTAACAAGGTTTCATTATGATCCTCATGACCCTAAATGTTAGGGGTTTGGCTAGTCTACCCAAGAAACTAGAGGTAATTAGACTTATCGATCAACATGCAACTGATGTTATTTTTATTCAAGAAACTATGATTGAGGGATGCGTACTGGTTCAAGATTTGGAACTTTTGATTCATGGCTGGCAGTTCATTTTGGTGGATGCTAAGGGCAGATCGGGTGGACTTATTTTCGGCTGGAAGTCTTGTAATTTTCTTTTTCATAATGCATGGGCTATGAAAGCAGGGTTGTGTGTAGTTTTATTTTCATATGATTTACAAAAGGAAATGTCTTTTGTTAATCTTTATGCGCCCTATCTGGACAGGGAAACTTTTTGGAATAACTTGATCAAGATGGACTGTTTCTTGTCTCCTTATTTAGTTTTTGGGGGAGATCTTAATTTTTCCTTGGGTTTTTCTGAAATATGGGGCGTTAATGCTCAAGTAGATCCATTAACTAATTTTTTTCATAATCTGTTGGAGAGATTGGGGTTGGTTGACATCAACCCTTTGGTTTCTATTCCTACCTGGAGTAATCGTAGAGTTGGTTCTGAGGGTATTTGTAAAAAGTTGGATTGTCTCTTAGTTTCGGCTGATTTCCTAGATTGTGATTTCCTTCTCAAACAATGGATTGGGTGTGGAGGTGTTTCTGATCATCAACCTGTCTTCCTGCAAATTTCTCCTCAGTCTCCTAAGGCCCATAGTCCTTTCAATTTTAAAGCAGTATGGCTTGATCATACTGACTTGGTTGAAGCTTTAAAATATTCCTGGGTTCCTTTTGATGCTCGGTCTGCTTTATCTCATGATTCACAATTTAGTGAGAATCTTAAACGGATTAAAGCAATTTCTATTAAGTGGTCATTGAATAAAAAAGCTCAAAACATTAAAGATTTGGTTGATATTGAATTTGAGCTGAAAAGATTTCATGATAGACATATTTTTGGTATTACTTGAGTGGCTGATAAAGACTTACTGATTGAGATTGAATCTCGCAAGAGTGCTATTCTTCTTTTTCGGGAAAAGGAGGCTCGTCAGAAAAGTAGGGCGTTATGGTTGAGCTGTGGTGATGATAATACTCCTTTCTTTCACAAATTTGCTGCTCATAGGAAATGTCGCAATTCTGTTTGGAAACTTTATGATGACTCTGGAAATATTGTGGAAGGGTCTGAGGCTATAGCTGAGGCTGGGATTCAACATTTTGAAATCCTTTTTAAAGAGGAAGCTGACCTCCATCTTCTAGAGATTGTTCAAAGTGCTGGTCATTTTCCATCTTCTATTTCAAAGGATGAAAATGTTGAGCTTATGCAGGCTATTACTCTTAAAGATATCAATCATATATTATCCATCATCAAAAATGATAAGAGTCCTGGACCTAATGGTATCCCTGTTGAGGTGTATAGATGTCTATTTGATGTTTTGGGTGAATACCTTCTAAGAGTCATTGAATTGTCCAGGATATGTGGAAAGATTCCAGGTGTTTTTAATTCTACCTTTCTTGCTCTTATTCCTAAGATTGATAGTCCTTTATCTTTTGAGGATTTTAGGCCTATTTCTCTGTGTAATTTTGTATACAAAATTATTGGTAAGATTATCTCAATCAGAATAAAAAAGGTTTCGGGTAGATGTATTTCTGGTGAACAGTTTGGATTTTTGCCGGGAAGGCAGATACACGATGCTGTAGGTGTCATTCAGGAAGGTATGCATACTATGCATGTTAAATCCATAAAAGCTGTTATGATTAAGATCGATCTTTCTAAATCCTATGATAGAGTCAGCTGGGTCTATCTTCGGGTTATTCTTGCAAAAATGGGTTTCGCAGGTAACTTTATTACGTGGGTTATGAGCAGTCTATCCTCTGTTTCTTTTTCTCTGCTCATCAATGGTGTTGCTACCAATTTTTTTAAATTTGGTAGGGGACTCGAACAGGGGTGTCCTTTGGCACCACTTTTGTTTCTTATTGTGGTTGAAGGCCTTGGGAGGGCTATTCTTCATGCTAAACTTAGTGAGACTTACCATGGTTTATCCTTTGGTAATAATACAATTTTAACTCATGTTCTCTTTGTGGATGATATTGTCATGGTTAATGATGGTTCTGAACAGTCTCTTTCTACTCTCTATGATATTTTATTGCATTTCTGTAAGGCATCTGGGATGCATATAAATGATAATAAATCTTCTTTATACTTCTCCTGTATGGAAGATTCTGAAGTCATTACATTACAGAATATCTTCAGTTTCCCTGTTGATAGAATTGAACATGGCATGAAGTACCTTGGTTTTCATCTTAAACCTTGCAGATATCTTATTAGGGATTGGGATTGGATTATTATTAAAGTTGAACAAAGGATTTAGAATTGGAGCTTCCAATGGCTGTCCAAAGGAGGAAAGCTGATTTTGATTAAAGCTGTTTTAGATGCCATTCCAATCTATTGGATGCATTTCTGGGTACCTACGGGTGTAATAGATAAAATCAGAAAGCTTTGTTTTAATTTTCTTTGGGCTGGTAAACAGAACTCTACTGGTTTACCTTGGATATCATGGAAGTTTCTTGCTATGCCTAAATCTTTGGGTGGATGGGGACTTAAAGTAGCTGTTCTATTTGCCAAGGCTCTCGCATCAAAAAAATTCTGGAATATCATTCATGATTCGGGTTTATGGGTTAAGATAGCAATACATAAATATATTTATACAATGAATATTCTGGATTGGATAAGATCTACTGTTAAAAAGAAAAAGAACATTTCTATCTGCTGAAAAGCTGTTATATGGGTTTTCGATCTCATTGGAAATTTTCTGGTTTGGAAAATTGGTACTGGCAATGCTGTTCGTATCGGTTTAGATCCATGGTCTGGCTGTAAATGGAGACATGCCCTTCCTTTTCCTATGTTAGAAAGATTAAATTTGACTGGTTTTCATTTTCTTTCTGATATTGGAATTCTTGGATCTGTTTTGATGTCTCAAAAATGCTTATCTGCAGAATCCATTGGATTTCTTGACCCACATGAGATTACTACTTGGAATGGATATATTGCCATTCTCAAGTCTAGTCATGTTAGACTTCCTGATGCAGATGATTGTCTTATCTGGATTTTTATCTGGATTTTATCTAAAACAGGTAAATATTCTCCTGAAGAGGGTTATGGTGAGCTTATTAATAGAGAAGTGGAATCGGTCTGGTGGTGGAAGGTCATATGGAAGATGAAGTGTCCCCTAAAAACTAAAATCTTTAGTTGGTTTCTTCTTTCTGGTAAAGCATTGACCTGGGATGTTCTGTGCTTAAGGGATAGAGAAGGTCCTGGAAGATGCTTTTTACGCAAATAGAGCTGTGAATCCAATTTTCATATTGCAGTAGAATGTCCTTTTACTCAATTTGTTTGGTCAATTATTGAGGATCATTTGAAAATCAATAATTTATGGTATGGAGAATCCCTGTTTGCTTGTCTTAAAAATTGGTGTTTTCTATCAGAGGTGGCACTTATCAAATCCCTACCTATCATTGTTCTTTGGTTTATATGGATAGCAAGAAACAGATCCTATTTTGAGAATCTTGTCACAACTCCTGCACAGGTCTCAAGCTATAGCTTGGGTATGTTGAAGAATTTACCATAGTCCTCATCTGTGGTCTCTATCAGATCAATTTTTGTGGAAGAAATTGATAAAACTTATGCATGGGGTTATTTTGATGGATCTGCAGCTGGAGACCCAATGATTTGTAGGGCTGGAGGTATTTTGTTCATATCTGATAGTCATTATGTTTCTTTCAAAGCAGGTTTAGGCTTGGGTACTAATAATTATGCAGAATTATGTGCACTTAAGCTTCTCCTTAGGCTGACCCGGAAGCATAATTTGGATAAAATCCAAGTTTTTGGGGATTCTGAGTTAGTTATCAATTGGGCATCGGGTAAGTATCGATTAATAAATCTTGAACTAGCCATGATTCTTCAAGATGTTCACTGTTTAGTTGACAGTCTTGATTTTGTTTCTTTCAAACACATTTATAGGGAACACAATTTCAAAGCAGATTCATTGGCTAAAGCAGATGGCAGCATTCTTGAATGATGTTGGGTTACATGTGAACAGAAAGGGGCAGAAAATGTGGAAAATTTTCTGTGAGAGGTCTGATCTTATGAGTCCTTCATGCATTTTGTATTTCTGTCAGATTCTTTTGAGTACTTTGCTGGTTACTTTTGGAGACTATTATGCTTGGTCATTTCTGGATTTCCTGATTTTTGGCACCCTGGATATATGATGCTCTGGCTGAATTAATATGCTTCATCTTACTTCTGGTGATATCAAGCAATCATACTAAGAGCAAGACATGCAGGCTGATGGCCTCTTTGTTTTGGCGCTGAAATGGATATGAAAATGTTTTCTTTGGATGGCCTCGTTGGCCAATTTATTACCTGCTGATTATTGATCAGCTTTGATTTTTTTTCATACATTTAGAGACTGTTTCAGCCAGCTATTTTTACTTTGGTCATTTTTGCTTATGATCACCATCCGATTCACATTATCTGACTTGAGAGATCAGGATTGATGAAAAAAGTTTGCTATGATCAGACTTTATTTTTGATATGTGGCTGTACATATTTGAACTCTTTTTTGCTGATTAGTTTTGGTAAACATTAGGATATGATAATGGTTATTGTGCTCTTCCTGAGGCAAGTAACTGATTGTATTGACAACTTCTTAGTTGTTTTTTTGTATAATGGACTTTGAGGGCCATCTGTTGAATATCAATAAAATTATTTACGAATTTTTTCTTTGGAAAAAAATCTACGGTAATAGTTTCAAATAATCCAAGTTTTATTTATATATAATAGTATTACCAAATGATTCATGCTGCAAACCATTTGGAAATTTTAAATTAATGGTCACTATTGCAAACCACAACTAATTTCTAAATTATAAATTGATATAAATTTACTTGGAGAAGGTACCATCTTTGATAACGAATTGTTTATTTTATATAATAATCTTAATATATGCAGTCATCTACCGTAATAGTTTCAAATAGTCCAAGTTTTATTTATATATAATGGTATTACCAAATGATTCAGGCTGCAAACCATTCGGAAATTTTAAATTAATGGTCAATATTGCAAACCACTCCTAATTTTTAAATTAGAAATTGATATAAATTTACTTGGAGAAGGTACCATCTT
>LPNX010661147.1:93352-110951 GCA_001517045.1 Pseudotsuga menziesii
TGATAACGAATTTATTATAATCTTAATTTATGCAGTCATCTACCGTAATAGTTTCAAATAGTCCAAGTTTTATTTATATATAATGGTATTACCAAATGATTCATGCTGCAAACCATTCGGAAATTTTAAATTAATGGTCAATATTGCAAACCACACCTAATTTCTAAATTATAGATTGATATAAATTTACTTGGAGAAGGTACCATCTTTGATAACGAATTTTTTATTTTATATAATAATCTTAATATATGCAGTCATCTACCGTAATAGTTTCAAATAGTCCAAGTTTTATTTATATATAATGGTATTACCAAATGATTCATGCTGCAAACCATTCGGAAATTTTAAATTAATGGTCAATATTGCAAACCACTCCTAATTTTTAAATTACAAATTGATATAAATTTACTTGGAGAAGGTACCATCTTTGATAACGAATTTTTTATTTTATATAATAATCTTAATATATGCAGTCATCTACGGTAATAGTTTCAAATAATCCAAGTTTTATTTATATATAATGGTATATAATTAATATATTTTAGAATATTTTTTTTTTGTTTTTTTCAAATTCATAATTAACTATCTATTGGTAATAGTTTCAAAGAAGCCGAGCTTGATTTATATATAATGTTATATAATTA
This sequence comes from Pseudotsuga menziesii, assembly GCA_001517045.1. Taxonomy (NCBI): domain Eukaryota; kingdom Viridiplantae; phylum Streptophyta; class Pinopsida; order Pinales; family Pinaceae; genus Pseudotsuga; species Pseudotsuga menziesii. The sequence continues at coordinate 93,997 of LPNX010661147.1, forward strand.
ATATATTTTAGAATATTTTTTTTGTTTTTCAAAATCATAATTAACTATTTATTGTTATACATGTTAATAAAATATTACTTTATGCAATATTAATATGGAACAGAACTCCATTGAAGTTTTGAGAATTGGGGACAAAGAAATGGAGAAAGGTATTCTGTCATTGATGATGATGCTTGTATGTTTTTTGATCCTGGCAACTACAATTGCATCGAATATTGATCAGCAGTATGACCGCACGATGGGTGGAAGCACTTCCCTTCAACCCAGTCATTTTGTTTTGAAGGAAGATGAAGGCGATCTGGAGCACGTTGAATTGACATCTTCATCATCCATGGGTGCTCAAGATAGAAGGGACGTAGAGGCCCTTTTGTCCTTCAGAAAGGCAATCACATCGGATCCAGGTGGATTGCTGCTCAACTGGACCATAGAAAACTCCGATAACGTGTGCTCCTGGAATGGCATCTTCTGCAGAAAGCGTACTAAAAGAGTGGTTGCCATAATACTGCCTGGACTGGGATTGCAAGGTAGCATTTCACCATCTCTTGGTAACATCTCCTTATTACGCAATCTTAATCTTTCTGATAATAATTTGAGAGGAAAAATTCCATCGGTATTTGGGCAGCTTAAGGTTCTGGTAATGCTTGACCTAAGCTTTAATTCTCTTCAGGGTTCTCTTCCAACATCTTTGAGCAACTGCACTTCTCTCGAAGATATATCAATTGCAAGCAACAATCTCAGTGGAAGAATTCCGTCTGAACTGGGCTTGCTGCAGAATTTACAATACCTGTCTCTAACATCAAACAAGTTGGAAAATACAATTCCTACATCTCTAGGAAACTGCTCTTCCCTTGCTTTTCTGGTTTTGGGCAACAACCCAGCACTGTCAGGGAGTATACCACCCCAGTTGGGGAATTTGGGGGAGCTTATGTATTTGTCTATCTTTGGCCCAACTAATATTTCAGGTTCTATACCTTCCCGAATAGGAAACTGCACCAATCTGGTATGGCTGGACTTAGGTTGGAATCATAGAATTCAAGGCTCCTTGCCTATGAGTATATTCCGGCTTCCCCTCTCCACCCTAAGTCTGATTGGAAATAACCTTACGGGTAGCATACCTGAAATTATCGGCAATTTAAGTCAGATTTCCTATCTAGATCTGGGTGCAAATAGTCTTACTGGTGCCATACCTGAGGCCATTACAAAATTGAGTCAGTTAACTTTCCTTAATCTTGGTACAAACAAACTAATTGGTAGAATACCAGAGGGGATTAAGAATTTGAGCAGCCTTGAACAACTTTATCTGGACACTAATTATTTTACAGGTACAATTCCAAAAGATATAGGAGATCTACGTTTTTTGAAAAACTTCCTCTTGCATTTAAACAATATTTGTGGTAGCATTCCAGAAAGTATCAGTGGTTTAGTTTCACTTCAACAATTGAGTTTATATGGAAACACTTTAGATGGAACAATCCCGAATAGTATTGGCCAATGCCTGAAACTAGAAGTGTTGGATTTGTCCCAAAACAAATTGAAAGGAAATATTCCTTTATCTATAGGAAAATGTAACTTAATGAAGAATTTATTATTGCATAGTAACTATTTGTCAGGTATAATACCACCTACTTTAAGTAATTGTACCTTCTTACAGACGTTGAAAGTGTCTGAGAATAACTTGACAGGAAATCTAGATATAAGATTTCCAAATTCTACACAAGTTTTGTCTATTTATTCTAACAAAATTTCTGGAATTTTGCCAGCATCTTTAGCTAAATGTACTCAACTTCTATTATTAGATTTAAGCAAAAATGAATTGTCAGGTCAATTACCTAGATACCTTGCATCTTTTTATAAGTTAAGAGTTTTAAGCCTGGGTTATAATAAGCTTCATGGTGATATTCCTTCAGCTATCACAAATCTCACCCAATTGCAAGTGTTGGATTTATCCAACAATAAAATTAGTGGAAGGATACCATCTAATCTTCAAGGACTTAAAGGATTTAAAATCCTCGGGTCTTCCACCCTTGCTAGTAATACATTATATGAGGATTTGGATATTGTTATCAAGGGGTTTGAGTATACTTTAACATATGTGTTGGCCACAAACACAATCTTGGACTTGTCTTGCAATAATTTGATGGGAGAAATACCTCCAAGCATAGGAAATTTGAGTAGCTTGAGGCTGTTGAATTTATCAAAAAATCATTTAGAAGGGAAAATACCTGCATCTCTTGCTGAAATATCTACCCTGGAGGAGTTGGACTTGGCCAACAATAATTTGAGCGGCACTATTCCTGAAGAGCTTTCTGATTTATTCATGCTAGCATCTCTAGATATTTCATATAACAGACTCTGTGGGAGAATCCCACTGGGAACACAGTTTGGCACTTTCAATGATACTTTATTTCAAGGAAACAAGTGTTTATGTGGTTTTCCTTTACAAGCCTGCAAGCAAAAAGAAAATCCTGCGAAGAAAAGTATAGTGGAAGATGTCAGCCCAGGATGGTTGAGTCGTGTAGATAAACATTTGTCAATAATTGCATTGGGATTAGGCATGGGGGTTGGGTTTTGCGGAGTTATGGCTGTGATGATATTTTGGAGTAAAGCAAAAAACTGGATGATACCTTCTAAGACAGTGTCATTTTATGGATTGTACAAGTTCCCTAAATAATATATGGTGGTTCACTTTATCTATTGGAACACCAAATATTATATATGATCAATAAAGTAAGTAATTGCTCATGTCTTATTGAATCACAGAGTAAAACAGTATTATTTTATGAAGTGTACAAGTTCCTTAAATAATATATAGTGACTCACTTTATAAATAATATGTGGTAATTCAGTTTACCCATTAACACACCAAATATTATACATATGATCAATAATAAATTAGTATCATTTTATGGAGTATATAAATTCTGGACATTCACTTTAGCCATGGAAACACCAAATATTATATATGTGATTAATAATAAAGTAAGTAATTACATCTTGTTGAATCAATGTTTGTCATTCAAGTATTTATTCATGTTCACTGGCCAATCATTGTAATTTTACAGTAAAAAAGATTTAAACTTTTTATTTTTTAGTTTATCTTATTTATTTATTTATGTTCACTGGCCAACCATTGTAATCTTACAGTAAAAGAAATTAAACTTTTTTTTATTTTTAGTTTATCTTTTTAGTAGGTAACTACAAGGTAAATGAAAAACTACATCCACGTAGTTATATGGAAAAGTCATAAAGATAAAACACACAGGAAGCCGATAAGTCAAAATAAATAAATAATATAGCTATTTGCATTTGCAACGTCCAACTGAAAAATTCGAGAGGTAATGATAAAGATGAATTATTTATATTCAACTTCAATACTATCCTTCAGTTATTACTTTCAAATGATATGATAAGGCAATCATTCTATTTTTTCGAATAAAATTATTACGTTACCGCTGCAATGTTTTATTCAGCGCCGACATCTGGTTATCTGATGTTTGGCTATCCAGGAGCTCTGTTGTACGAGGTTCATGTACGATGTTGTAGCCGGAACTTGTTTATCGGAATTTCTGCCTTTTTGTTTTCTATTCAAGGAAGACGTTATTCTTTGAACTCTTGTTTCTAAAGCTCCTATTGACATTAAGGACAATAATGTAGTGTGGCTAACATGCGTATAGATTGGGGGAGGTTGTGTTGTCATTTTCTTGTGCTTGTTTTAGGATATGTTTTTGTTATATTTTTTATTTTTTTTAAGAATAATAAGTGTTTTACTTGTGAAAAAGATGGATAGTACATTTAGGGGTTTTTTTTAAATGATTAATTTGATAGTATTGAGAGTTAAATGGGTAGTGATAAGCTTTTTCGTTGTCAGGAATGTGATTAGATGGTTGTAGCATTAAATGTTGTTCCACTTGACAATAGTTTTATTGTAAGGGAGGTGATTGGATGTATTCAGAATTTAATATTCTCATTACAATGGTGTAAGTTAAGTAGTGGAAAAACTCAAACCACTAATTAACTAGAAAATCAGCAATCTAGACATGCTACAAATTCATTATTTTCTTACTATATTAGATTAAAAGAAAGGACACTAACTTTTTTAGCCTAAGAATTTGTTTGAATGGGTGAAATGTGGTTGTGGTACAGGTATTCAATGGTGTTGAATGTATTTTTACATTAAAAACAACAATGTCATCCATCTAAAATTGGAACTTTGACAAAGATTAGTCATATTGCTTGGTCAGATTTAGGTGATGGCATATTGGAAAATCTCAAAATTATATAATGTTTACCTTCCCTATATACGTGTGAATGTGGTTGAATTCCAATAATTGCATTCCAAAAAATGTCAAAGAAAATGTTGAAAACAAAGAATGTTTAGCCTTCTTTCTATGTTTTGGTACACACTTAATGAGAATATATATGTGTAAATGTAGTTGGATTTCAATTTTGTTAAGTAAAATTAAATTATATATAGAGAGAGAGGAAATCCAAGGAATGCTTCCCAACATTATTGGATTTAAATTTTGTTAAGTAAAATTAAATTATGGAAAGAGTTATTGGCCCGTCCCTTCATCCAACTAAATTAACCAAAGATGATTGTTCATGGCCCCAATTTATGTTTTTTTTAACAAATGGCTAATGGTCTCCTTTCCTTTAAGGATGGACTTAGTTTTCAATTCAAACAAATAAAAAATAGAGTTGTGCCAATAGATTATTGTTTAAAACTTGTTAAAGATACTGACAATAACTACAAGATCAAAGTGAGGACCTTCATATTAAGAACTACACCATTCTTGTCATGATCCTTCCATAAACCATCCAGTATGACCTTCACCACTCTCTTATATACATTGTTGCAAACTAGGTAATTGATTATCAATTATTTATGGAAGAACATTAATAGTGTGACACAACTACTTTAGTTGTTTTTAAAATAGTCTACTAGGGGTTGAATTTAACACATTGCATTTTAGTAATTCTTGTTGTGTCCACATTTTTTACACATCATCAACTTATTTATGAATTGACTACTTGATAAGTATAATAATAATACCAAAAAATGAGTATACTTTATATTATTATAATTTTATAAAAAATCTTTACCAATACGAGAAAAATAGTCAAAATAACAAACAACAAAAACATTTATTAATATTATTATTATTTTTAAATTTATAGATATTAAGCATATTTAGTAGTTTTATCTTTAGTTTTATTATTATTTTTAAATTAACACATATTAAACATATTTAGTAGTTTTATCTTTAAATTTGAGAAGTGTGTGTGAGGTGATATTTATGAATATAAAAATTTTATATATAAAACTTTATTTATATTATTTGAGAATTAAATACATTTAGTATGAATCAAAATTAGTATGTTAATTGTTATTGGTGTTCCACATATTAAGATTTAAAAATTTTAAGAATTAATAATCTTTTACATATTTAATCAAAAAAATTCATTATATTCAAAATAAAATCCTTCATGGTAAGATTAAAGTTTTAGGGTGCCTAAGGAAGTTGCAAGCGAAACCTCACATTAGAGGTAAGTGCATGAAGAAGATAATACAGTGCAAATTCAAGGCAAAGCCTATGGCTATCAGTCATCTTTTTTGTATCACTTCATAGACTCCGCACATGCATTAGGAAAAGTCTCTCTATATTGCACATTAGTATGAGGTTAGTGTAGCTTAAATACACTTTTTATATGAATTCAAATTTTAAAAGAAATTTAATCTTAAATGGCTTATTGGATGTGATTGAAACTTTATCTGGTGTACTTTGTTACAGGGATTTTAGTGGACATCAACTACACCATATAGCTTGTTGAAAAATTCTAATGATTACACCAAAATTAGCTTAAAGCACACTCAAAGGGAGATTTTTATGTCCATGTTCATGAAGCACACTATTTGTGTCCATGTGCACGGGGTAACAACTACTGTCTTTATGAAAACTATGAATGGAATGGCCTCCTCTGCCCTGTATTTAATGCTATCATAAATTTGTGTCCTCTAGCCCATTCCAATTGTGAATACAATGGCCTCCTCTATTTGAATGTTCTTGAATCTGTGGTCCGTTCCGACTATCAATGCAATAGATTCCACTACCCTCTATTTATTGTTGTTTGAAATTTGTGTTCTCTAGCACATTGTTGGATTATTTCTATCATCGATCTAGGTTCAGTCCATTCCTCCTAGCACAATAAAGCCCAAGATATCGACCCAAAAAAGCAAATCTCAATCGGCAACACCTACGATGCATATGCAATGTCACCCGAGATATATCTTGTCTTGTGTAATGTGTAACTGTCAAAACCAAGTTGTCGTAGTTGGGTGGGGAAATTCCATTGCCTTGGTCATTTACCAAGGCGCTCGACCAAACCTTGAGGATGGATTACTTATGCTACTATGGACAATTAGATTGCAACGTAACTCTTCTTTGGAAACTCGCATTCCAAACTCATTGAAGCATAAGCGTATTCAACTTATAAAAGTGCAACTGATATGTATCGATTCATTCATAAAAAAATATATATAAGAAATCATTCAAAACAAACGTATCTAGACAAGTGACTCAAGCACATTCAACATACACACATATAGACAGAAAATAACGTGGAAACCCATCCAGGAAAAAACGACAAAGGTGCCCTTCATATGGCATGAGAAAGGTGCCCTTCATATTTATCCGCATTCATTATATAAATTATTATAAAACGATTGGCTCAGCAACTTCTGATGTTGCACCATCATTTATTAATTAGCAATGAGCTTTTCTCGTAGTGTATCAACGTAAGTAATGAATGATCATTCTTACAATGTTCCAAAGCATTAAGCCAAGCTGATTATATCCTAGTTGAGCAATTTGAGCATCCAGTTATCAAAGCCAAGGATCAAAGCCTAGTAGTGAATCCAAGTATCCAAGACAAGGTGGTACCATGTGTTCTGTGGGTAAGGATCGAGTTAAAGGGTCTATGTTTCATAGAGTCATAGAGAGAAAGTTCTTGATAAGCCAATATTTTGTAATCAAAAATGCATTTGAGTAGCCCTTATGAGTCTTCATTTTATATTAAATGACCATTGTTTTACGTTGTCTCAAACGTTGATATACTTGTGGCCCCATTTTTCCTATGTTTGAATCGAACAAATTAGTAACAATAAAAGGTGGATTCACCAAAGACCTAGAGCCATAGACGCCTAAGTATGTAGATCATTCACAGAACCCAGTCACCCAGACCCTCTGCGCATTTTCCTAAAGGCACTGAGCCGTTTTTATCAAAGTGGGTTACAAGTGTCAGATTCTTAAACCTTTTGGAACCTTATGTAACTGAATTATACACCTATATTATAGAATGTTAAGGCTTCTATGTAAATGATGGTTAGTCAGTATTGGTTGTTAAGGTTGTTTCCAGTTCTACGGATGGTAGCTATGAATCCTTTACCTTATTGCCTTTCACCCAACAACATATAGAGTGGAGTGTAGGGATGTCCAACCCATGACCCTTTTATCTTAGAAATAACCTGGTGGATGGGATGGATGGATCACCTTACATGCATTAATTAATCAAGCAAGTTGGCTAAACCAAAATGTAAGTTCGAGACCTTGATGATGAATATCCTGTGAACCCAGATAAACCCCTTATTCAAACCAGGCATTTGGTAAAGCTTTTTAGATCGATTTGAAACACCCCAAGACCCAATGAGTCGCTCATGTAGTTCATTTAGAATAAGCTCTTCGATTCGTCACCTAAAAAACTTAGTAGCTTACTATCCCGCCCAAGCTTATCACTGCTGTCCCCCCCGGGCCTTGCCTTATTGGATGGAAGGAACTAAGTGAAATGCTCTCGCAAATAAACTCGCCTAAAGAGAAATGCAAATTTGATACCCGGTGGTGATTATGCTTAAGACCCATCGACAAACATGGATTTAATATAGAAACACACATATCTTAAAATATTTTTTCAATCAATCGGAACTACCCCAATAGAGATCGCATGTTCACAAAATGGGATTTTATTCTCTACGTGCAACCAACCCTCATCTTTTGGTTTTTCTTCTTGGGGTACTAAACCTAATCTTTTTTACATACCTTTTAACACATTAGCTTAATTGCTATCTACGTAATATTCTTAAGGTTTATTAAATTGTTTTACAGATTGCTAGCTGAGACCATCGAAACTGCTTTAGTCTCAACAGTGAGAATTCTCACTTTAGCAGAGATCCCCGAAAATTCAGCATAGATTGTGAAACTGCCGGATTTATTCTCAACATCTAACACTTTTGAAGGTAGTTTTTTCCACTTCCTTAGCATTACCCTAGGCCCAAAGGTATCAATATACATGTAGTCTAAAGAACTCAAAATCTGTCACAAGTTTTCTATACATCAACAAGCAAACAAATTTACTAAAGCATGTAAAACTCTTTTTAGCCTCCTATATTCCTAGCTGACTAATTCTTCCACATATATATATTAAGCATATGCACCAACAATCCTTACAAGATTTGCATCTTGATTACCATTCTCAATTCAATAATGCTTCTACAATCTAGAAAATTTTAACCTCTTAAAAGTTAAAGATCACAAAAGTTTGTCAAGTATGATGCACCTTTGTGATCTTTAAGAGGTCCTTAATGCTAAGGTATTTTTCAAATTTTAATTAGATAACTGACATAAATCTGAACAATAATATGTAATAGTACTGACCAAGATGGTACAAAACAAAGGCATCTGAATACAAAAAGTTGAAACGCAATTGATAGTGGAAACTCGGTTAGTGGAGAGTACATAATGCCAGACAAGAGAACTAATAACTTACTTGGAGAGCATCTTGTTCCATCATCTTCTTTGGCATTCTCTGGTGATCCTGGACAACAATATTACCCTGGTAGTGGGGCTTTGTTCAAGAACACATATATCAAGTAAAATATCAGTGGCAAGCAAGCAATTTTATAACAACAATTTGAAACTTCCAAGCAGATTATTAATTAGAATAAATTCATAATATAAAGTTTAAACCATTAAACTCACACTGCATTTCAGTCTTGTATTAGTTTCATCCACAGAGATTAATGGGGTGAAAAGGGAGTTAGAAAAAAGAATCACCTAGAATGCACCAGGGGGAAATTCAACACTCAGTGGAAGACAATATTCTCGATATTCATCACCTAGCTGCTCCCTAACAACAGCAATAGCCTCATGTTCATCATTCTCTTCTGAGTATGGATCCATCTACGATCTTTTGTTCTTCCTCTTTCCTTCAAAATCATAATGCTTACCATTTTGAAATGGGTGTCTCCTTGCCTCAGTTTCATAGGGATTCCCACTCTACAATGATGATCTCTCTTGTGAATATGAACTACTTCATGCAAATGTGTATTCCATGTTATCATGGTTTACTTTGAACAAGCCCAGAGACCCTTGAATACTAGCTACTCGCTGGGTTGGTTGTCTCGAAAAAGGAGAGATGAATAACCTATTTTCAAGTGATTCTTCGAAGTATTTATATATGTAATTATGAAGGCGGTTTCTTAGATAATTTGCATTATTACATATATTAAAAAAGTGACTCCCAACCCTCAATAAACAGAATTCATCCAGCTACGTATACTTCAAACTTAAGTGCCACTCAATTGAAGATGCTCGGATTCGAATGGAGATTGATCACCTTAACTAGTATGGGGTGACCTTTTACCCATTGATCCCTAAGCTCTGAAGCAAGGACAACTGTAGGATAATCAATGGCATTCAGAAATCGTTGATTTTCAACCTCTTTACACTTTAGATGGCATTGATTATCAGTTTTTTTTCCACTGCTGCTAGAATCTTGTTTGACTCCATTAACAACAGATATGTCATAGGATGCTAGCTTGAACTTGGGTTTAAACACTAATATCTGATAGGGTTTGATTTCTTGTGGAGGGTTTCAAAGAATCCCCTTGCAGTAACCATGTTTTGCAATTCTAGGATGAAGAAGAAAATATCTGCACATATTGGGCAATCGAAAAAGATGCTGATAGCCATTACAATCTACGCAATGGAAATGAGACCCTATGAAAATCTATAATCAATCACACAAACCCTTGGATGACAATCAGGTATTAAAATAGGGTAAAAGAAGTATATAATTTGATGTGGCAAATGCAAATAACAACAACAACATACATCGCATGCATCAAATAAGGGCAAACAAATGGGGATGAAAAATAGATCAACGTACCTTAGTGAGCCATGCTGGAAATCCCTTGACCTTAGCAAGCCATGCCATAAATCCCTTGAGGGGATGGTCCTCCTTTGGATTTCTTCGTCTGTCGATGGAATATGAGGAGCCACCCCGTGTCCAAAAATTAAATGTGGTAAGTTGTCCATAATGCATGGATATTTCACCTCAATCTGCCATTTTGTCCACTATTGCATTACACAAGAGCTTCCTTTGGGAAAGAAAACCCCTGCAGAAATCTAGGCAATAGGATTTCGTTGTGCAATATTACAATCTGTATATAGGAAGAGGGTCTCTGTGCAAAATGTAACAGTTAAAACTACATGAGCTGAGACAATAATTTTACATTTAAAAAAATGTGATCATGAGGTAAGGGGTGTGGTGTTTGAACCTCATGAACTATCATGGAGTTAAGTAGTATGTCCTCAACATGATTGATGAGAGAATCCAGAGCTTTGTTCTACTGTATCATGTCTTTGGAATCTACCATGCGCGCAGCAACCTCGTTGGACTCTTCCATTGCCATTTTCACTTACTCGATTCAACTGAAATTATGCTAGTTTTGCCTCCGTCTTCGAGTATTTGTTCATTCCCTCTTCCTATGAGTATCATTCCTGTTATGGGCCTCTCTTATCTAAAAACAAGAAAGAGAGTAAAGTTCTAGTGTGGAATAAATTTATCAAACGGGGGTTTGTAAATTACCAAATAACAATTTACAACAAAATAACGGTAGGGTTAGCAAGAGAATGTAAGAAATAAGAAGTATGTGGCGATGTCAAAGTTTAATGATATATTGAATATATTTGGTAAGGTTTTGGATTTTTTATAAATTAAAAATTTCTATTATTATTAATAGAGAAATTCACAATTACCATATATATGATTTTTAAGTATTAAAATTTAAGTTTAAATATTCAATTGTAATTATTAATCTTATTTTAATTATAAAAATTATAAATTTTGTTTGATCAAGATATTATTTCACCTAGGTTTATGAATGACACACAACCACCACGAAAGTTGCAAACATTGCACATGAGAAGTGTAGAAGGGATTAGGTGGGTGGGCAGAAAGTTGCACACATACATAGTGAACTGAAACAATTGAACAAGTGAACTAATGCTATGAAATATGTACAACACAAACATGTCTTCAACAACTGTTTGAATGTTTCCATATATAATAGGAAAAGAGACAAAATAAATGATACTGTTGAACAAAATTTTCCAATAGCGGAACAATATTTATAGACCATCTTCTCTCTTTTGATGAAATATAGCATCCATTGACATTTGAAACCATTAATAAAATACAAAATATATGAAATCACACCTTTTTGGAATTTTGAGCATTGTTGATTTCACGCAGAGCCTTGATGCCTCTCTCAAGGGCTTCGGGGTCAAAACCTGCTGCGGTAGTCCTCAGATTATCGTTTCTCACTCTTGTCTCTTCCTTTGGGGTTACAGGAGCAGGAGGGTGTACATATTTCTCGTTGATACATTTTGTCAAATACTTCGCATGCCTTCTCTGTAAACCCACATTTTTCATGCATGTCTATAAGGGAACTCATCACAAAAACATTAGACTCATATCCATATCTTATTATATCTTGATGGATTTCCACACCTTGCACAAGGGATGGTAGGTGTGCACAGGATGGAATAACATAAGAAAAACTGAATTGATTGGGTTTGACACCTGATTTTTGCATTTGGTGAAACAGTGCCAATCCCTCCATGGGATAAACTCCATGCCTTGCATAACCTGTAATCATGACACTCCAAGAGCACACATTTCTCTCAGGCATTTTATCGAAAACTCTACGAGTATCCACCACATCCCTGCACTTGACATACACATTGACAAGGGTGTTTCCTAAAACTATGCTCACCATGAATCCTGTCTGAATGATATGAGTGTGGACTAATTTGTCCTCTGGTGAGGATTTTCTCTTAATGCAACCCTGTAAGAGACAGACATAGGTGAGAGAATTTTGGACATGGTTGTAATAATTTTGGACATGGTTGTTTGTAATATTTAAAATGTGTAGAGCATCCTTCAAACATCCCTCATTACAGAGTGTTGTGAGACGGTGGGCCTGAGCATGACGAACGTTAGCATTGTAGTGTGTTTGACTTTAAACACTGATACTAGTTGCAAACAATCAGAGTTGGAGGTGGTGAAAGATCATCCCAATGAAAAAAAACCATATTCGTTTTCTTTCCAAATCCTGAAGGTACTTGGATTAAAATTCACTTCCATGATGCTGCTCCCGCCACTCACCACTCAAAATTTTCATTAGACAATGGGTTTCGGGTGTAAAGCCACACGTTTATGTGTGAACGCATGATTTTATCATCCAAGCTAATTTTGTTATTTTTTTATTTTTAAATTTTTTCATGTTTTGAATATAATATTTTTTTTACGTTTTCAATATAGAGATTTTTTATATTCAAGGAAACCTTGGTTATATAACATGTTATATAGCGAGATTTGAATTCTTTGTAGGAGTAGTTTTTTTTTAAGTAATAAAAACAACTTTTGTATATTACAAAAAGTTGTGTTAAAGTTATAGGAGATCTACCAATCAAAATATGATCATCATAGTTAAAATTATACTTGGTAAATACTAATAGACCCAACATCGAGGAAGATAGAACCACCCAACAAAAATGGATCCAATCCAACAAATTTTCAAAATCCAAACATACGATAAACTTCACCAATTTTGAGAGAGTATAAGCTTCCATGTTCAGTTCTTTGTAAACATGATTGAAAGATATAAAAGAGAAATATTTCATCAAGCATTTAATATTTTCTAACTAGTGATGAAGCTCTAAAGACTTCACTATAACAATATTACTTTCAACTATCTAATTGGCATTCATTAAATGTTATTTGCTATGTTTGTAGTTTCAAAATATCTAAAGAGTGGTTTTACAAATCCATTAATAAACCTACAAAAAAATGATTTTGTAAATCCATTTACAAGCTTAAACCTCAACAAAATTATAAAAGGATGGCCTTGGATAAATATAGTTGGTATGACTTGTAGCATTAGGTACAATTGTACAACATTCTTATACATGTATTATAATTCCATCATAGTAATATGGTTAGCACTAACCTATCACACTCATCATTATAGCCTATCATGTATGTGAAATGACACCTAGCCAACTAAATTTTCTGAATTGGAGCATGTCTATTCATTATTACTTCACACCCAAATAGACTATATATATTTCGTATGTTGTATTATCTCAACATATAATCATAAGAAATGATGGAATTATTTAAATTAGTTAATTTTTTATGATTTATAAATGTTTTAAATTGTTGTGTAAAATAAGTAAATGTATTTTAATTAGGAGGAGTATTGGTGGGTGAATATGGGGTGGTATGAACATCAAAAGGTCGTAAGGCTGCAAAATAATGGAAGAGGTAGAAAGTTATTTGACTACTTGGTGAATCCATTGGAAGTCTTGGGGTCAAATTTAATCTCTCCAATTTTGTGCTTCTTTTTCGAGAGATTACACAGAAAATCCTTTTCCTTTTGACTCTAGGTTATCTTAAAAAGGAGAAAACAACTTTGGTTTAGGTTACTATAGAAACCCACACTTCATTCCAAGAGTTAATGTTATGAAGAACTATGAAGACCCTTCTAGGGAAAAGGGAAAGGTATTATGAAAGTCCCCCATAACAAGTTTCACCTCTTTTCCAAAGGGACAAGGTGAGGGCTTTACCTTGAATGTTTAGGGAAAAAGGGATCCTCTATCGTTTGGTGGAGATCAGCTAGATATGAATGAAATCCAATGTATCACTTAGAGGAATACAAGGCTCCCCATGAGTAGTGATAATGGTTAGGGTACTCATATAAGATAAAGTAATGGTCATCACTGGCAACTCACGTTAGTGATATCGACATCATATAACAATCGACCTACCTTAGTAGATTTATCACTAAAGGATTTGATTGAAATTTCTAGTCGCAATCACCAAAGAAAAAGTTTCAAGACTAAAATGACAATAGTTGAGAGTCAAAGGAAATAAAGCATTCGAAGGGGTCCATGTTGAAGAAAACAAGGACAAGAATTGTTAAACAGTGTGAAGAGAATCCAAGGTTGGTTGTGGAGGACTAGGGAATCATTCTTGAGGCATTCTACACTACTAAAGACAAGCCTTGGTTGGGAAATTGCATGGGATAATTATTTATGAAATTGTACAAAGACATTGGATGGAATCAAATTGTTTACACCCAACAATAGATCCACCAATACGATACAGTACATCCACCAATATAATGGAGTGATTTACGTCCAACAATACATCCACCCAACCTTTTTAATGGAGTGCTTTGTGCCCAACCAAATTAATAAGCTTGCTTCAGCCAGAAATCGAGGATATAGCTAACACTAGGATATTTACCTACCCTCCCTCATAACTCCTACCTCCTTACATGTGATATTAACCTACTTACCTATGATATTAACCTACCTACCCACCAATGACTATATTAGTCCTACTCCCTAAATTGATGATGTTATCCATTTAGCAAGCAATGACAACATTTTTCCTGTTCAAAACTGATGACAACACTTCTTCTAGGGCTTGATATGATATAGGGCATCTCTTTAGAGCCGTATCAGTCTCACAATAGCCCTGTTAGGGATTCAACAGGTCCTTGGCAGCCCTGCTAAGGCTTAGAAAAATTCTTGGCAACCCTTCTAATACTGATACAGACCCTCGGTGGCCCTGTTAGCTCTGATACAAACCCTGGTGCCTGAGCCGTGACCTCAATGAGGTCTGTCCACTTGGCCACGGCCTTGTTAAGGCTCAAACACACTGTCGGCAGCCCTATTTAGGTTGACAGAAGCCCTGTTGGGCTTAAGCAGACTTGATGGCAGCCCTAATTGGGGCTTAAGCAGACCAACGACAAGCATGTTGAGGCTTAAGCAGGCCCATGGTGACCTTGTTGAGGCTGACAGCAGCTCTTGCTGATCCGAATTCCTCAGCAGCAGTTGAATACAGAGAACCGAATTCTTCTTGAACCCACCTGGTACCTCATGTAAAATCGTTTAGGAGAGCATTTAAGATGGGCCTAGAATCCTAAATACACCATGGAAATTGATAAAATTTGCATCAAAATGAAAGAGTAGAGCAAGGGTAAGTACCTGGAAAAAAAGGTAGTGGATTCCGCTGGTTGGATCTCCTGGAATTCGCTATTGAAGTTCTGAGCTCAATTGGGTAAAAATTTCAAATGTTAGCTAATGTTTTGAATTTTTAACTATTTATAGAAATTTTTCAAAATTTTTAAAATTTTTACCCCTTTTTTATAGTTTGGACCGTTTCTAATCCTTTTGGACCATTTTTGGACTAATTTATGATGTAGAAGACCGTTTTGAGTGCTATTTCGACTGTTGCTTTGACCCATTCATGCCTGTTACAGGTATGATGTTCAAACTGGCATATATGTTATGATCACCTCCAATTGCATTTTGCATGACCTTATGACTGTTCATTATAGCCTTAGGTACGAACCCATTCTATTATGTCACGGAACCTTTTTGTTGTTTTAGATGTGGCATTATGTGAATGGTAGAGCTTGACCTTACATGGGTACCCTAGTTAGTGCCTTATTTGCATTTGGTGCCCATGAGGACATTTTGTCCCTCAGGGTGTGGGAGTCTATTGTATAGTATTGCCATGACATTTCTTAAGAGCCTCATACTCCTCTTGATCTTTTGCTGGCCTATTTCCCTCAAGACTCCCTTATGTCAAGTTGTAATTGCATTATCATGAGCTTTTCCTCCCTTATTGAGCGTTACGGCGGCTTCCCTGATATTTATTTGAATTTGATTATTAAAATATGTTTGTTTTTTCAAATTCAATTAAATGCATTTAACCTAGTTTCCCTTTTAAAAATTAACCATATATTGAAAGTATTGAAAAGGATAAATGGATTTTTGAAAATGTACATAATACCTTAAATTCATAATTTAATAACATAATATAAAAATTATCAAATAAATACACATAAACCATTTATATACCTTTTTAAAAAAACATTTTCAATCTTCTTAAGTTTTCTTTTTAAATACTAGAATAACCATTTCTTTCTCAAATAATTTATCAAAAAAATTCAAATATATTTTGAATAGGGAATAGTTTATTTCTTAAATAACACTTTCTTTCCTTAGTACAACTTGTAAAATGATTGCCTTTACTTACTTAAGTATTAACCGTTTTGTGCCATTTATAAAAATTTAGAAAGCTTTTAAATATTAAGTATTTTTATATATTTAAAAATAATCTTAATTTTAGTTTATGAATAAATATATTTGGCACATTATTGATGATGATAATGGTAGTATGGATAATGTATGATAACAACATGTAGCTAGACATAAATAACTCACAATTGAACCCATTTAACAAAAAGAATATGAAGAATAAAAAACATTTCCAAAATGTTTTCTATTCCAAAGTGTTACTAACTATATATATAAAGACATTTATTATGTAATAATGATTTTATGATCCTAAAAAATCAAAAAATATATACATTTAGAATAGATTTTCTTGGTCATTTAAAATACAAAATAATTATGTTATATCATAAGTAAGAATACCATTGAAATTGGACACATGAGGAGAATGACAAAAGTGTACTATGAAGATTGATTATATGGGAGTGGTTCAAAATTAGAAATAAACAATTATAATATATATAT
>LPNX010661147.1:111134-166278 GCA_001517045.1 Pseudotsuga menziesii
AAAAATGGATATAAAAAATAACATATAGTTGATAAATGGATAACAAGAAGAATGTCCAACTCATAGTTAAAAAAATTTAACTAGAATAATATGAGGAACAAAATCAAATTTATAAATTGTCATCCATTCCATTGGTATGTCTCAACCATTTGATCCTTATAGGCATGACCTAGCCACAAACTATGTAGATGTACTAGTTTTATATACTAAGTTAATTTGTGATATTTTTACTTATCAAATAAATTTAATTATTATAAAATATAGAATTTGCAACCTTTTTTCATGTTAACAAACGTAGCATAAAGTAAACACTAGATTAATTACCTATTTTAATAATTACTATAATTTTTATTTTGATATTTAATTTTATATACTAAATTAATTTGTAATATTTTTTATTATCAAATAGATTTAATTTCCATTAAATATAGAATTTGCAATCCTTTCTTTAATGTTAACCAATGTAGTATAAGTAAACACTAGTTTTAAATCACTATGATCTATAGAAATAGTTGTAGTTGAACTTGAGCCATTTTTTAATGTTTTTATTAAATCATTGTGATCCAAATAATTTGTTGTACTTGCAATTTTTAATTTTTTTCTTTTTAAGCTAATTTTTTTTGCAAGAGTATTATTTACTAATTAGTTTTAGTTGTTAATTTGAACAAATTTTTTTTAACATGTAATATGTTTTTAATTATTTTAGTTTTGAATTACAATTTTTTTTACATTTGTTTTCAAAGAGTGAAAAGAAAATAGATTTTTTTTTTTCATTTGTTATGATTTTTTTTATTATTAAATTGATTTAGATTTATCTTAACTCTTGATTTATTAAGCATTTACAAGGATATAATTCCTGAAGATACAAACTTTTAATAAAGTTTTGAATCTATTTATGTGTTGTGTGCTTATGTTAACTCTCACAGTTTGGTATGAATAATGAATATAAAATTATGTATAATTGTCTCTCAACCATTTGATTCTTATAGATATGATCCAACCACAAACTATGTGACTGTGCTAGTTACAAAAGTAAAAGGTTAGTTATGGCTATCAACATTCACTAACCATTTTTCTTAGTTATTATTATAATCATAAAATCAAATCAATAGACTTTGCTAATTTAAAATTTAAAAAGCTTACATCTTCACTTATACTGAATTAATTACATTGGGTTTTTTTTAATTCCTGTTATAAAACTGCTTTTAATTTTATATAAAATAATTATTTGTTTTATTTAATTTCTATTATAAAACTGCTTTCAATTTGATATAAAATAATAATATTTTTTTAATCCCTAATATAAAATACGTTAAATGTTATATAAAATGTTTGGAGGCCAACCCTAGGTGCAAAGTTTAGAGGCCCGCAAAAAAAATTCAAAATAAAAGTTTATAAATATCATGAATTCAGTTTAGAGTGATTATAAAACAAAAATAATAAGATTGCAATGTTTGCGTTGTTGTTGGCAACTGCTACGAGGCCTCCAGTACATGCACTCTGGAAACATCCTTCACCGAGATCTGAAACCCCAAAATGTTCTCATCGGACCAAACGGCATAGTAAAAATCTGCGACTTCGGTCTGTCTCGGACCGAAACCACGGGCAGGATGACCCGGTTGGTCGTGAGTTCCAAATACAGGCCCCCGGAGCTCCACTTCCCCAACCCCGATTCCATTGACGACGACTCTACTTATTACAGCTCGGCCATTGACATCTGGTCTCTCGGTTGCATTTTTACAGAGCTGCTCGGCCACGACAAAGGCGACCGTGCTCTTTTTCAGAACGTGCACGACTTGCTTGACCTCGACGTATACCTTCGAGAGATCTTCAGCGTTGTTCCCAAACCCTGCGACGACGATCCCCTCGACTTTTTCGAGTACGAGGGCGTCCGTCGCTACGTGTGGTCTCTGTTGCCCGAGATGCCCTCGTCTTCTGTGAGAAGCGTGGTTTCCCGTGCGCCTCCCGATGCAGTGGATTTACTTGAGAGAATGCTTGTTTTCGACCCGCGAAAGAGGATCACCGCTGCCGAGGCTCTCGATCATCCATACATGGCCGACGTTACTGTGGACTTTCTTGCCGACTCTCTGCAACTGCAGCCTTGGGAGGTCGAGATATTGGAGATTGGTAGTGCTCCCTACTTGTCTAACATCCGTGATGATGAAATAGAAAATGCAGATAGGTACAAGCTCGAAAAACTCATATATGAAGAATGCGCCAGTTTCCGAGCAGATATTAGCAACTGATCATGATCGCCATGGTTGCATGGATTTTTCTTGCCCTGCATAACCACTCATTGTTTCAAAATATACATGGTTTTTTGTATGGATTGCGAGCATTAGAATTCTAATATCAATGGATGCAAATTCAATTTTATGTATGTAGTAGTATGCAATGAATTTATTACAATTTTTAATCTTCTAACATACCTAAAATTTCATAAATAAATAAAAATTATTTACGGCCATTAACTGTGTTGTTATAATTCATAAATCTCTCAATTCGCTGTAAACATCATGTACTTAAGTTATTATTAGTTTTTCTTTACTTCTGAAATGTGGTCATGACTTACTTTGTGACACCAAAAGTTTTTTTACTTGTAAACTGTGGTTATGACTTACTTTGTGACACAAAAATTTGTCTTAACAGATATGGTTTTACTTTAACAATTTTTTGTTTGTTTGATTTTATGTTTAAGTTACATTAAGATTGGGTCATGATCTTACTTAATTTTCAAAACTAATGCATAAACCTCTATTTTACTTATATGCAAGCAATGAGGCTTCTCGACCCAACTTTTAAGGAACGAACTCTATGCTATGATGTCTTAAGCAACAACAAGAATGAAAACCTAAGGTTGGATATAAGATCTATGCATAAACCATTTTCTTGATGTTCATAATTTATAGTTACTATTATAATATTACAAGGTTTCCGCCCCTAACATATACTAAATGCCAAACTTAATATTGGAGGTTGTAATCACGAGGTAAACATTTATATACCTTAAGTTTTGAATGGTGAAAGTTTATTCAAGAGAGCCAAACATTAAGGGTTGTAAACCCTTGGGAGTGACCCATGCCACGCACTTCGCTTTTAAGATGGATATGATGGTTGACTTGAGAAACATTATGGTGAATGAGAAGGATAAGGACATGTTAATAAATTCTATTCTTGGACCACGTGATGGCCTTGAGGATTCCAGTTCGCCAAAACCCTTAGGGTCTATTGCTCTTTGGTGAGAGAGTATGTCATTTTGGTGAGTTTTTGTTTGAAGGTGGAGGTTTCTCTGCATTTATCTTTCCTTGGTTGTTTGGTCGCATCCTTTTCGTGACTGTAATACTATTTAGCGAAGCTTTGAAGCTTGATCCTTGGTACTCTCTGACTCTTCTTGAACCTATTCTGTTTGTTGAAGGAGTGTGCAACCCTCAATTTGGTGAAGACTTCGTGCAATTTGTTGAAGGAGTGTGCAACCCTCAATTTGGTGAAGACTTCGTGCAATCAAAGGACGAGCAGGTAAACACTATTCAGTCTTTGTTCTCAATCTTATTCTAGTTTTTAAGATGCTTAAACTTTATAATCTTTAATGCATTTCTTGTATGCAGGACAAAAGTTGTTACGGGTGTGGGTGGTCACCTGCTTCAGTGCTCTGAAGCCTCTTCTTAACTCGTAAGAACCATGTAACTACCTTGAGTGGATTTTGAGGATACCATCTGGTTCATGTCGTGTGTTCTCATGGCGTTGGGTTTTCTCCACTATTTGATTTGGTGATAAAGAAAGGAATAAAGTTGCTTTGGTATAACAGTATAATACTATAATGGTATTTGTAATGCGTGTGGAGTCTTTTAAATGATTATGTCCCTCCATTTAATACTGTAAACACCCACGAGGGTTTTGTTGTTGAAAACTCGGCTTGTTTCATGCCACTGTGTAATTTTCATAATATAAATAGATCAATGTGTGTGGAGACTAGCGACTATGCCACTTTCCTTTGATAGCGATGGGGTTTTTAACAGAAAAATACTTATATTTCTGAATTGGAATATAATACACATGTTTTAATTAATTAATTTATTGTGGTTGTGAGCCTTACTCCGTAAATTTGGTTTTTGGGCTTCTAAAGCCACTCTAAAAACGATTTGTTATTTTGATAAGGGAAATAATCCATTTCTATATAATCCATCGAGGCTATCTATACAAAGGTTGTATCACTTTTTTATTGTAGAAATTGGGTATCTACCTATTTCGTTGCTTTTCTTGCTGTAATATCTTGAATTTTGGACCTAACACTTATGGGCATGAGCCCCATTGATTATGATGTTACCTTGATGTTTTATTCTGATATATTGGGTCAAAGACACCACTGCATATGAACATGATGATTTGTTTGATATACTGGGTGTAAGCCAATTTCATGTGATGTGTGTGTGTGTGTGTGTGCTTGTGTTGGGCGAGGACCCTAAAGCACATGATTGATGAGATGTTTTATGTTGAGCGAGGAGCTTTGGAGCACATGGGTAAATTAATGTTTTGTGTTGGGCAAGAAGCTTTGGAGCACATGAGTCTTGAGACATTTGTGTTGAGCATGAAGCTTTGGAACACATGAAAAGAAGAATTGGAAGTGTTGGGCATAAGTTGTGGAGCCTTCCATGTTGATGTTGAACATAAGCTCTGGAACATGAGATCCTTGGCCATTTTATTCCTAGGTGTATCATACAAGTACATCCTAGCATTATTGTTCAGCAAAGTGCTCTAGAATTGCACTAAGTTGTGACTCCTTGTTTTTAGCATTGAGTATGGGCTTTGGTAATAGCTAGGATCTACTGAAAAGAATTAATTATGTCCAGTGAAAATGACTCAAGAAAAATATTGATCTCATCTCACTTATTTATAAGTGATTAAATGAAATTTTGAATTTATGTACCTCATTGAGTACTGAAGAACTACCATGTTATATGAGGCAATCCAACATGCAAGGATGTTTAGTGTTGCATAGCCTAGTAGACCTAACCACCTACTCGATGACCTTAATGAAGAAAGTGTCATAAGATTACGGATCATAATATATGATACCCAAAGACAAATGTTAATAAATAATATATTATTATATATTTTATACATGGTATGTATAAAGAGTAAGCATAGTAATAATATTATTAATGTAAGAAAGAAGGAAAAAAACCATTTATTATTATTATTACTAAAAGAAAATTAAATAGTATAATACCTACAAAAGTCCAATTAGGAACTAGTTAAAATATTCTAAGTTAAAAATATTAAAACTACCTAAATTAAATAAAAAAGGTTAAATCAATAAATCAAAGGATTCTTGATTTAACTGCCCGTGAAAAGTCTGTGTATAAAGTCCCAAGCCAAAGAGAGGCTTGGGGATCTCTTCCATCTTTTTGGAATCGTTATTTTGCATGATTATTCTGAAGAGAGTTCTTGGAGAAAATTTTCCTAAGAGGAATAATCAGAACTGATTCAGACTTGATATACCAATTAGGGAAGTCTTACCTTATGAGCTCTAATCTATTTGCATGTTGGAACCAGCTAAGGGGGGTCCAGATTAAAACTAGGAATCGTTCCAGGTCATGGTTGGGTGGAATATGGTAGTTTCTAAGTGATTTGGTCATCTATACAGAGGTCGGATCTTCCTATGAATTGTTAATGTTGGGTATTTGAGTATGCAGGTTTCATCCATTGGAATAGCTTCACCCTCCAGCTATGAGGTTCTTGACTGTTTATTTCATTATCTAAAATAATTGCTCGTTAGAATATGAAAGGGTTTATGTTATATTTATAACCCTATGTTACCATTGTTTTCTTGTCATATTCTGTAAGGGTTTACAGTTTATTTTAAAGCCCTATATCTATAATTTAATTCTTGTTTAAAAATTTATCAAGAGTTTTTCTCTTTTAGTTTTACTTCTGTATTTCCTTCTACAGCTTTAACATTGTTTTTCTAAAACCTAGGAATTACTTCTAATAAGTTACTATGAGTTTATTTACCCATGAACTCTACTAGCACATTTCATATAGATTTCATATTGCGAGAAGACCTATCTTTAGAAGTAAAGGCTAGTTTAAAGTTGAGCTTTAAACGAACATAAATATAAATTACAGTTAACTAACGTAATAAACAACACGTTATTCTAAATGAAGTAATACTATAACACATTATTCTTTATGTAAGAGTATTTATCAAATTAAAATACTAATGTTAAACTCAAACCATCAAAGACCTCTCGGGGTCTCTGTATATATTTTTTACGAAGAACTAAGGCTAAACATTAATCTACATTAAATAAAACCTCATAATATTTATACCAACTACATCCATGAAAGTATATGCACTAACGTTACTAC
Source organism: Pseudotsuga menziesii (assembly GCA_001517045.1). Lineage (NCBI taxonomy): Eukaryota > Viridiplantae > Streptophyta > Pinopsida > Pinales > Pinaceae > Pseudotsuga > Pseudotsuga menziesii. The sequence goes on from LPNX010661147.1 coordinate 117,504, forward strand.
CAACATCAAAAAACCATGGAAAGTATAATAAATCAAAACATCAAAACAATTACAAACTACATTATAAAAATCGTATACCATAATGCAAAGCACAATGTAATAAATCAACTATAATACTAATGAAAAACAATCATTTAAAAAACATTATAACCACATAGAGGTGAGAGAATTGATTCCTATGGGTGTTAAGCCCAAATCGCAACCACATAAATATAAAATATCACCATCGTAATCGACCTAGGATCGAATCCTGTAGAGTCTATTCTTATTTACAAATCACCGAGAACGAATCTTGTAGGATTTAGTCCTCACGTTGTAGCATTCCAACTACTCAAAGGCATGCTATACTATTAGTTTTTCAACATTCAAGCTAGCATTATGTTAGGATCGTTAACTGAGAGAACAAAAAGTACATCAATCAAACACAAGAGACAATGATCACAGTGTTTTTCCTCAAGGAAACCATAAATGGAGAAAACCCCGCAGCTTCGTGAGAGATAGAATCAACACAAAGGTAAAACCACAAAACAGTAAGATGCACTCCCAACAGAAGTAACCTTCTTCTTCACTAGCCCCAGTGTCTTCTCCTTCCTCAACTTTGCGCTACACTTTAGTGTGTAAGTTATGTGTGCTAAATAGAGAGTCCAACTCTCTATTTATGCTAATCCTGACATTACTAAAACCCTACTATGGCCGACCTCTACTTGGAGAGTATAATAACCCTAGTGCCCCAGAACTACGAAGACTTTAACCCTTAAACAATTGGAGGGTTACCCACTATGATTTGAAATGACTTGTCTACATTATTGATTCTCTCGATCGGAACATCGGGGCATGGAAACATGACTCAAATACATAATAGATGCATCCTGAAATAAACATCGGGTTACAATACATAAGAAACGTAGATGAATACATTCTGAAGTTACAAATATATTAACACTCCCTCTTAACTAGGAAGGTATTCTTTCAACACAATTTTTAGCACTAGTCTTCTTCTCTGTATCAACTGGATCATCTTCGTCTCAAGTATTCTGAGTCTTCAAGTCATCTTCATCTTCAAGTCATATTCATTCTTTGAATATGGATCATCTCTCGATTTGGATCATCATGGGACATCATCTCTCGATCTGGATCATCATGGGACATCATCACTGGATCTGGATCATCTCTCCATCTGGATCATCATGGCTAGATCTAGATCATCACTTAATCTGGATCATCACTCCTCGATCTGGATCATCACTCGATCTGAAGCTCTCGGAGTCATCATAACTGGATCAGGATGATAGCTCGATCTGGATCTCATCTGGTCATCATCATATGTTCTCTCTCATCATTCTTATCATCATAGGAAGTTCTATAGAGCCAGCCTTCTTTCATGCTGGGTGTATGCCTACCTCCTTGTAGGTCTTTGGTAGCCCTTATATCTGACCTACTCATTAGAATGGTAGTAGCCCTTACATCTGACCTACTCATCAGAATGGCCAGCACTCACATCTAACATGGAAGGAACCTAACCCTTTAGCCATGATAGAATGGCACTGCCCTTACATCTGACCTGCTCATTAGAATGGCGGTAGCCCTTACATCTGACCTACTCGTTAGAATTTCCAGCTCTCACATTTTTCATGGGAGGAACTTAATCCTTTAGCCATGAACAAAATGGAAATTCCCTTAAATCTGACCTACTCGTTAGAATGGCAGTAGCCCTTCCATTTGACCTACTCGTCAGAATGGCCAGCTCTCACATCTGTCATGGGAGGAAATTAATCTTTTAGCCATGAACAGAATGGCATTTCCCTTACATCTTACCTACTCGTCGGAATAGTGGTAGCCCTTACATCTGACCTACTCATCAGAATGGCTAGCTCTCACATCTATCATGGGAGGAACTTAACCCTTTAGCCATGAACAAAATGGCACTGCCCTTACATCTGACCTACTCATCAGAATGGCGGTAGCCCTTACATCTGACCTATTCGTCAGAATGGCTAGCTCTCACATTTTTCATGGGAGGAACTTAATCCTTTAGCCATGAATAGAATGGAACTTCCCTTACATATGAACTACTCGTCAGAATGGCGGTAGCCCTTACATCTGACCTACTCGTCAGAATGTCTAGCTCTCACATCTGTCATGGGAGGAACTTAATCTTTTAGCCATCATTAGAGGAAATTTGGGGTCTAAAATGGGCCTTATAAGAAAACGTGCCAAAATAAGTTTTTGTGAGTTGGAATTCAAGAACCAATAGAATTTCAATAAAATAAGTCAACCATAATGGTTGAATTGACATATTTGTCATTAAAAAAAACTACTTTTTTTGTTCGTATTTTCGACATATCTCATTGTGTTTTTACTCAAATTTCGATCGGGAGAGCTCGTTGGATGCAGAATTTGATTCTGTATCCAACGAGTACCCACACTGCATACTTTTGATGGACCCCGCCACCCCAAAAACAAGAAATACCTGAAAAAACATGATGATGACGTCATCATCACGTTTTTTCAGGTATTTCTTATTTTTGGGGTAGTGAGGTCTGTCAAAAGTATGCAGTGTGTGTACTCGTTGAATCCAGAATCAAATTCTGCATCCAATGAGCTCTCTCGATTGAAATTTGAGTAAAAACACAGGAAGATATGTCGAAAATACGAACACAAAAAGTAGTTTTTTTCTTTCTTCCTCCAAAATTAATCAATATTATTTTATTGTTTTAACTATTATTTTATTGTTTTAACTATTATTTTATTATTTTCCTTAGGAGGCCCATTTTAGACCCCAAAATTCCTCTAATGGAACAAAATGGCACTACCCTTACATCTGACCTACTCGTCAGAAGGGCTATGAATCTTAGTAGTCATATCTATCAAGGAAGGAACCAATCCTTTCACCATGACAGAATGGCTCAGCCGTTATATCTGACCTGCTCATCAGAATCACTATGGGACTCATCACTTTCCCTTGGAGGAAACCTCTATCTAGATAACACCAAGCTTCTCCCTAAAGTACTCAAACTTCACCCTAGCCAATGGCTTCATCAACACATCAGCTATCTGTTCCTCCATCGGAACATACTAGAGCTTCACTGCTCCCCTCTGCACCATATCCCTGATATAGTGATACTTGATCTCAATGTGTTTCGACTTGTCATGGAACACTGGATTGTCTGAAAAATTCATGCCACTATGGTTGTCACAATGTATACAGGTAGTATCCATCTGGAGATCAAATAAATGGAACAGTAGCTTTCATAGCCATACTGCCTCACAACTAGCTGAAAAAGCTGCGACATACTCTGCTTCATCTGTACTCAGTGCCACACAAGATTGCATCCTGCTAAACCAAGAGATCACACATTATCTCATACTGAAGCAACACCCTGAAGTGCTCTTTCTATCAATGGCACTGCCTACCAAATCTGAATCAACATAACCCTCTAGGTTAATCTTCTTATTCGCATCGTACTTGAGGCCATAATCAACTGTACCCCTTAGGTACCTTAGAATATGTTTTGCATCAATCAAGTGAACATTTATCGGATCTATCAAGAACTGGCTCAAGGTGTTCATAGCAAAGCAAATGTCTGGTCTCGTGTTCGTCAAGTACATCAATGACCCAATCATCTGACGATACATCGTAGCATAAAATGACTCTGATGAAGCATCACTCAATAGCTTCAGGTTCGATGCCATAGGTGTGTCCATAGTCTTGTATTCCATCATCCCAAACCTATTTAGGATCTGTACTACATACTTCCCTTGTCCAAGGAAGATTCCATCCGCACTCTGCCACACCTCCATACCTAGAAAATAATGCATCATACCCAAGTCCTTCATCTTGAACTCGGCATCAAGCTTTCTCTTTGTATCAGTAATCAACACATCCATACCTGTCACAAATAGATCATCCACATATAGTAGAAGCATCACTGGGTTTCCATCTTCAACCTTGTAGTAAAGGTTGGAATCTGCTTTACTCTTGGTAGAGCCCAAACTAGATAGAAAGCTATCAATTCTGTCGTACCATGTCTTGGGTGCTTGTTTCAAACCGTACAGGGCTTTCTTCAATCTACACACATGAGACTCCCTGTCATGTGTCTCAAAACTGAGTGGCTGTTCTACATACACTTCCTCTTCCACTACACCATTCAAGAAATCAGTCTTGACATCCATCTGGTGTATCTTCCATTTCATTACTGTAGCCAGAGCAAGTACTGATCTGATGGAAGTGTATCTAGATACAGGAGCAAAGGTTTCTTCATAATCTATTCCTTCTTTCTGAAAGAAACCCGAGCCACAAATCTTGCCTTTTATTTTTCAATGCTACTATCTGCAGCATGTTTGATCTTGTAGATCCATTTGGAAGTTACAAGTAACTTCCCTTTTGGTCTTGGGACAACATCCCAAACATCATTATTCATGATTGATTGGGATTCTTCGATCATAGCATCCTTCCATTCTTTATCTTCTGCCTCTTCTTCATAACTGGAAGGTTCTTTATCAATGAAAATAGATAGTAAAGCTACATACCCGGAGCAGGATCTGGTCCTCTTTCTTTCTCTGTGATTCTCTTCTGGAGCCCCATATCTTTCCACACCTTGGATAAGTTCTCATACCCAAGCATGTTTCCTCTTATGAGGATTCTTCTTCAGAGATGGATCTACAGGTCTTTGTGGTTCTTCAAATTCTCGATCTTCTTCTTAAGTTTCTTCATTCATGGTTGTATCATGAATTCTGTGTGCTTCTGCGTCTTCAGTTTCTTCAGCATGTCTCTTTTTGGATTTGTTGTAAGCTATGTCTTTATCAAATGTTACCTCCTTGCTGATGTCAATCTTCTTGTACCCTCGGAAATATATTCTGTAAGCCTTCAAGCTTTCAGAGTATCCCAAAAATATACCCTTCTTTCGTGAAGGATATAATTTAGTCCTCTTCTATTTCGGAATGTGGATGTACACATGACAACCAAATATTCTAAGATGGCTGACTTCTGGTTTCTTGCCGGAGAAGACTTCTTCAAGAGTCTTGTTCTCGAGTACTCTATGTGGAGTACGGTTCTGTACATACACTACTGTTCTGGAAGCTTCCGCCCACAGATGCATAGGAAGGTCTTGATCATGAAGCATTGCTTTTGCAGCTTCCATGATAGTTCTATTCTTCCTCTTTGCAATCCCATTCTATTGTGGATTGTAAGGAGTGGACAAATCCCTCTTAATCCTTGATTCTTTGCATAGATCTTTGAATTCATTTGAATTTAAATATATGCCATTATCTGATCGAATGGTATTGATCTTCTTTTCAGTATGGTTCTGGATCAAGGCTTTGAATTCCTTGAACTTACTAAATACTTCATCCTTGTTCTTCATGAAGTAAACCCATGTCTTCCTAGAAAAGTCATCAATAAAAGAAACATAATATGCATACCCGCTTAGTGAGTTTGATGACATAGGACCACACACATCAGAGTGGATGATTTCCAAGATTCCTTTTTCTTTGCTTTCACTACTTGGAAATGTCTTCTTTGTATTCTTTCCTTTCGCACATGTTTTGCTTGGATTTCTGGAAGACCTTTGACATCTTTGCTTTCAATAGGTAGTGCTCTGTAATGGCCATGTGCAAGCCTTCTATGCCAAAGTTCACTTGGCTCTACTATGTCATGGACCAAGGCTTGTTTTGGATGGCCCTTCAATTTGTACAAGCCTCCTTCTTGTTCTCTAATCACCACCGCATCATTGATAGTCTTTCCTTTTGGCCACGTGATGACTTGACCATCTATGAATGCAACCTGCATTCCTTTTGCATCTAATGCTGATATGGAGAGAAGGTTCTTCTTGAGTCCTGGTACAAACAATACTTCTTTCATTGTTAGATACTTTCTAGAGTCTAGCTTATAGGAAGATTCCCCACTACCTTTTATTGGATATTGATAGTCATCTCCTAGTTTTACCTTGTGAGGTGATTCATGTTCTGACAGTCTTACAAAAGATTCCTTGAATCCTGTCATATGTTTGGAAGCCCCACTATCGATGAGCCAATGATCACTTCCATCAGTAATGTTTACTGTGAGAGCGAAAATCAGAACATATTCATCCTCGCTTGAAGAATCTTCACTTTCATATCTCGTTCTTTTCTTGGTTGGTTCATCATCCTCTGCAGCATGAGCATGATGTCTTCTTTTCTTGCTCTTCTTTGTTGGCTTTGGTTTCTTAAGACAGTTCTTTGCATAATGTCTTGCTTCATCACATGTATAACATATGACTCTAGATAAATTCTTTTTGTGATAGGACTTACCTCTCTGGAAATGAGATCTTCTTTTGGATGTCTTGGAGTGAGACTTGGAGTGTACCATGAGAACCTGATCTTCACTTCCCATCTTCTCTTCTAGAGCTGCGATTCGATCTTCTTCTTGAGAACATTCTTCCCATATTCTACTTAAGTTGACTAACTTATTTCTAGCACAGATTCCTTGGATGAAAGAATCCAATGACCTAGGGAGGCCATTTAAAGTAGTCATCACAATCTCTACATTTTCCACTTCTTCATCAACAGCATCTAGTTGTTTCTGGATCTAAGAAACTCTTGTGAAGTAAGAATAGATTGTTTCTGCATTTTGAATCTTCACATTCTTCAGCTGGTTTCTCAGAGTCATCTTCCAATTTATGTTCTTCCCTTCAAACAATTTGGTTAGGGCATCAAACATAGCTTTAGGTGTCTTTAGGGAGGACACATGTGGTATGAGATGATCCTTGATAGAATCAGAAATGATTCTCTTTTCCATAAACAACTTCTTCTTATGCAAGGCCTTAGCCTCATCTCCCTCTGGAACTGGAACCTCCTCATGGATGTAGGAGTCTAACTCATTCTCTTCTAGGACCAGGGAGATCCTATACTTCGAAGCTCGGAAGTTATCAGCTCCCTCAAGCTTTTGATAAAACTTGGTATGATGAGACATATTAACTGAGAACCTCAAATGGAAATACAAAATATTTTAGATCTTACCAAGTCAAGATGTCATATCTGAAACTTGAGCTGAAATCCTGTAGAGCTACTTCAGGAGCAAATTAGGGTTTTGATTTTTCGGAGTTCTGTCCTACCAAATGCCTTGAAATTTATCCCTAACTTCAATTTTTGGGAGGAGATTAATACAGTCTTGGGTTCACTGAAAAAATCCTCCTCTGTGAAAAGCCCTAATTTTCAGCAGCAGTGACAGGTCCAAAACTGAAAAACCTCACAATTGAATTCTGCTTGATAGAAAGATGTGCCGTAAGGAGGAGAGTTATTCCACCTTACTTTTGCTAAAAATATATGGAGGAATATTCACAAACTAGGAAGCCCTAGTTCCCGCAGCTACACAGTGTCTTGTTCTCAGGTTAGCTCTGATACCATGTTAGTTTTTCAACATTCAAGCTAGCATTATGTTAGGATATTTAACTGAGAGAACAACAAGTACAATAATCAAACATAAGAGACAATGAACACACTGTTTTTCCTAGGGGAAACCATAAATGGAGAAAACCCTACAACTTCCTCAGAGATAGAATCAGCACAAAGGTAAAACCACAAAATAGTAAGATACACTCTCAACAGCAGTAACCTTCTTCTTCACTAGCCCCAGTGTCTTCTCCTTCCTCAACTATGCGCTACACTTGAGTGTGTAAGTGATGTGCGCTAAATAGACAGTCCAACTCTATATTTATACTAATCCCGAGATGACTAAAACCCTACTAGGGCTGACCTCTACTTGGAGAGTCTAATAACCCTAGTGCCCCAGAACTACAAGGACTTTAACCCTTAGACAATTGAAGGGTTTCCCACTATGATTTGATATGACTTGTTTACATTATTGATTCTCCTAATCGAAACATCGGGGCATGGCAACATGACTCAATTACATAATAGATACATCGCGGAATAAACATTGGGTTCGAATACATAAGATACATAGCTAAATACATTCTGAAGTTACAAATACATCGACATTTACGAAATATACACAAGCTATAAATTAAAATCATATAAACCCTACACATTGCTCGAAAGACCCATATAAATTATACACATTGTAGCAATGGCCCTCATCCTTTTACATTACCAAGCATTTAAATAAAAATACCAATGAAACAACCCTGTCAACACTATGCAACAACCATGACATCCTTTGGAGTTTCCATCCAAGCTATGACCATTTTACTCAAATTTTAAAAACAATAATATAAAATGCATTACAACCTATCAACAAATTCCAACAGAGACCACACTCGAAGGAAGGGTTACACTTAGAGTCAGCTCCCATGTTCTAAATAACATAGCTAAATATTAACACATTAAATCTCTATCTAATAGTTTATCGCAGCTACAATGGTGGGAATGCCAATGACATATACGGCATGGCTGCAAAGCCAGAATGTTGTCACTCATTCACCCATACAAATAACTCAATCAATGAATGTGACCACACAACCCATTAAGAATAATAAACCACGAAAGCAACAAAGTATGCATTTGCTGTCCACATTTATAAACTTAATCATAATCAAAACCAATGAGGATTTTACACATTCATTGCCAATCAGCCTTGCACCATTGCAAAGAAATGGTGCTGCCCCTTTTCCAATAATCAAAACTTATTTAAAAATATAGAGAGCTTCAAAGAGATTACCCAGTCTCGTTATCCACACAAAGTACCCTTTAACATTTTGAATATACTATAAAATTCTGACTTGAAGGCACAAAAACCCCACAAGTAAAAACCCCAAGTCCTATCGCTTTGGAAATGCAGACCCTTTTAAAAGTTACACTTAGACCCCATCCTAAAAAAATCCATTAGAAAACTAGAGCCAACCATCCAAACCCACGACAAGCAATAACCTTGTCTTAACCATGAAGCAACGAGGGAACAAGTTCAACACTTGTACAACAGGATTACCCGAATAGCCACAACGTTTCCCACAGTTACGACCCACGAGCTACGACCCACATTCATTTCACCACACCCTATAACCTGCAAACACAGAGCAAGGTCACAATGAGAAGTATGTAAATATCCAAACGAAACAAGAAAATGATGCTATTAAAACTAGACCATCCACATACATGTTTAAGCCATTGTAGTCGCACTTGATTACACCATGCAGTGGAAAAGCACCAACAGCAAAGCTGCGAATGAATGAAACTAATGCACGAGCCAAGCCCTAAACTTGGTTTCCACCTTTCCCAATGCACATTGATGTCACCACCCTGGCCTCCATTAATGCACTAAAAACCCATACTCCTAAAGTTCTTGCCACTATGTTAAACCTTGTCCCAAACCAACGTGAAACACATAAACCCCAATCATGCATTGAATTACTTAGGGTCAAGCCATAAGTCCAAGGCATATGAATATTCCATGGAATAATTTAAGTCAAGGTTTTGGAATCTTTTCCAGCATTTAAACACCATATATTAAAAATATGTGAAGAGCTTGAATAAGTAATAAAGTCCTTATACCATAGTAAATAGGTGCCACATATATAATGAGTGTAGTTGTGACCAAGTCACTATCATAAAGTCCATAATAATAACAATAATAACCAGTGCAACACAGGCTAGCAAACCATCTATCCTCGTTTAAATATTATCCAACAATCAACGTATTGTCACTAGGATAGATGTGTAGAAATGAGTGCTAGTGACTAAATGAATAGTATGCCCATTAAGCATTATAAATAGTTTTTCATCACCAAGTGAACCTGCACGCAAAATGGACATAAATGCATTAGTTCATTAGAACTAAGTAATCCATATGTGACAAGTAGAAACTGTTACCTCTCAAGTGGTTACAAGGGAAACTAGTGCCGCCACTCCACCCCTTTATCCAGTAACAAAGCTAAGTCAAAATCATGTATACGAGAGTAAGTACATGTTATAATCAATGAAGTACGTAATCAATTATCTAACATACACATCAATGCATCACCATAGAAAAACATAATAATCAACATCATGACAACGTAAGTAATATAGTAATAATCACATCTGAAAATATGGAAGTAGGATGTAAGAACAACTTACGACATTACAACAGTATAAACAGAGTATGACACATTCTGCAAGTTCAAATAATGTCCACCATAGGTAGTTTTGACTATCCCAATAATTTTTTATTTTATTTTCAATTTTTGGGGACATTATACTTGCATTGTTTCGTGTTGTTTTATATCAATAAGACCGTGTAGCCTTATGGTTAATTCTTGCTTTGATTAGGAAGCCACTGTCATAGATTTACTTCTGGTTTACTATTACAATGGCAAAGATAAGGGACAAATACCATGAGGTTTCTCTGTGTATAACCCTTGTTTTCTTTAATAAAGGTGTGTGTTATCTTAGACTATGTTCTGTTTATTGAGTCCCTCTTTTATTTATAAATTGCATTGCTTTTCTCGCTACATGCAGTGGTAATACTAGTAAAATATTTACTATTTTAAATTGTTTATTTAGTATTAACCCAAATATTGAAATATTCGACCATGGAGTTTTTTCCTTTCCAAAAATATTTGAGAGAATGGTCGTGACCCCTCTAACAAAAAAATAATTCGAATGTCAAAAGATTTGCTAGTTATTTTCTTACTTTTTGAAGGGGGTATTCTAATAATTTCTAGTTTGACTTATTACGCAAACAGAGTTTAGATAGAATGATACTTGTGTCAAGTTATTTCATGAATTTACTAGGTTAGAGTTTATATATTATATAGTAATTCTATTTGATTAACAGTCGAATCGTCTTTGGTTTTACTCTTAAGATGTGGTTATGGTTATGATGTTATGTAAACCTTTACTTGTGCTAGAATATATCTACTCTCTCATTTTGTTTTATAAATTATAAATGTCTCAGTGAATCTTGTGAGATATTTTTTTTTGATTACTTAGTTATTATATATTTAAGTAGGTCATGAGACCATAGGTAAACTTTAATTACCATTTTTAAAGAATCATACCTTGTTTTACTTAACCGTACTAAATTGAAAATAATCAAGCCCTAAGGCTGTAATTTCCTTCTGCAAGAGAAATACCACAGGAACAACACCAACCTAACCTAAAGCATGTAACCAGTGCTATGGTATGTCGATGATCTCGACTTGGTGTTACTAAAATGATTTAATTGTTAAGAAAAATTGGGCATAAGATGCCTTGTATGAACTAGCTTATGAGAGATCAACTTTAATCCTATTTATGTACCTATATTTAATATGTAAATGAAGATTCAGTTTACTAACTGTATTTGTTTATCTTTCTGATTAAAAGTTGTAGCTTATATAATTAACTAAATATGAGGTCTTTTAAATCTCAATAGATTGTAAACAATATATATATATATATATATATATATATATATACACACACACACACACACATACATTAGGTTTATTCTAGATCTACATAAATAAAGATACACAAAGATTCATCCTTTTTGGTTCTACTAATGAGACATAAATTCATATCTTCCTACACTAGAGTACTTCACTTCGGTAGAGGAAAAATAAAGGAGATAATTTTAAATCCATTTCTATATCAATCAGTTTCTATGCAAATACTTATCCAATAATCATAATATCAATTAAATATAACCTTATTGAAAATAATTACATATTAATTAAACAGTAGTAAAACAGTAACATGATACAGTAATAGAGTTGGAACCTGGATGTGCTACATAAATAGACTAACACCTAAGGGAGACTATTCGACACCCAACCTTTTCCTGAAGCAGCCAAATCACTTGTGTAGGACCACTGAGCTTGTTCACTGAACCATTAGGATGAAGATCTCTTCCACACAACGGACTTCTGCAACTTAGCACTTAGTAGCATACTTATCTTAGCAAAACACTTTAGCTATCCCCTCATCAAATTATTTGTGTGCCTGACTTTTAAGTTTGTATCAATCACAAAGTTAATTCTCTCAGAAATCAGAATGAGTGGTGAGCCTCCTTCTCAATTCGATGGCTTAAATAATATTTCCTAGGTCTTTGGGTCAGTTTTGTAATTTAATGAGCCACCAACTCGGTTCCCCTTCTCAGGGAACATAACCACTTCGTTAGGGATTCTGCTCCTGCAACAGCTATAAAGTGAATGCTAGTGCTTCCACTTATCAACCAACCTATTACAGTTGCTCCTTCCTCCTAGTGGGTCAGTGAACACTCATTTAATAGTCTCTGCTTAATAGGTGTCTCACTTATTAATTATTAAAACAAATAATTCTTTAATTACATTCATCCTTGACCCACTTGGTCATACACTTTACAATAAAAATTAACATAATGTTTTTGCTAAAATAAATAATAAATGATTATTTTTCAATTTTGGGTATGTTACAAACACCCCGCTTAAGGTCAATGTATTCCTCGATGTTTCTTAAGTTATTTTGAGTCTTCTTGGAAAATAGCTCAATATGCCACCAGTATATTGCTTTCCAATTCCCAGTTCGCTTCATTTGGACTAAGGTGTTTCCACTACACCTTTACCTATCCAATGGTGTGATTATGAAGAAAAAATTCCCTCTTGTCGAGAATGCATTTCGGTTCCACCAGAAAATCTCCTTATGGTTCTACCTAAATCACATTATAGTCAATCACATGAGTAGCATCATGTATATACTTTAAAAAAATAAAAATGTGAAAAACATTGTGTATCCTAATATTAGGTGGAAAAGCTAGTTGATAAGCCACTGGACCCACTCTTGGCAATATCCCAAATGGTTCGCAATACCTGGATGCTAATTTAGCACACCTCCCTAGTTTAAAGTAGCTCTTTCTGGGTTCCACCTTAACAAACACATACTCACCTACGTTTAATTCCTTCGAAGTTCTTTTAAGGTTGACATGAATTTTTTTCCTGTCTTGAGCAGTTTTTGAGTTGTCTTGTAGTTGTTTCACGGTTAGTTCTAATGTGTAATATCCTGAATTTTGGACCTAACACTTATAGGCATGAGCCTATTGATTATGATGTTATCTTGATGTTTTATTTTTATATATTGGATTGAAGACCCCAATGCATATGAACATGATGATTTGTTTTATATATGGGGCATAAGCCAATTGTTGATGATATATATATGCTTGTTTGTCTTGGGTGTGGAACCTGAAGCACATGATTGATGAGATGTCTTGTTTTGAGCGAGGAGCTCTTGAGCACCTCAGTAATTGATGTTATGTTGAGCGAGAAGCTCTAGAGCACATGAAAATATACGTGGGAAGCGTTGGGCATAAGCCCTCGAGCCTTCCATGTTGATGTTGAGAATAAGCTATGGAACATTGGATCCTTGGCCATTGTATCCCTAGTTGTATTGTACAATTACATCCTAGCATTAATGTTGAGTGAAGATCTCTGGAATTGCACTAGGTTTGTAACTCCCTATTTTTAGCGTTGAGTATGGGATCCAGTAAGCGCTAGGAGTTATTGAAAAGAATTAATGATTCCCGATTGAAAACGACTTGAGAAAAATATTGATCTCATATGACTTATTCATAAGTGATTAAATGAAATTTTGAATTTCTGTATTCTCATCAAGTACTGAAGAACTACCATGTTATATGAGGGAATCCAACATGTAAGGATGTTTAGAGTTTCCTATCATAGTACACCTAACCATCTACCTAATGACCTTAATCAAGAAAATGTCATAAGTCTACGGATCATAGTATATGATACCCAAAGACAAATGTTAACAAAAGTTATATTATTATGTATTTTATAAATGGTATGTATAGAGAATAAATATAGTAATAATATTAATGATGTAAGAAAGGACGAAGAGATCCAACCATTATTATTTATTACTAAAAGGTAATAAATACTATAACACCTACAAAATTCTAAATAGGAACTAGTTAAAAGTTCCTAAGTTAAAGTATTAAAAATACCCAAATTAAATAAAAAAGGGTTAAACAAAGAAATCAAGGATTCTTGATTTAACTGCCCCTTTGATTGAAAAGTCTGTCTATAAAGTCCCAAGTCAAAGAAAGGCTTGGGGATCTCATCAATCTTTCGGAGTCATTATTATGCCTCTGTATTCTCAAGATATTTCTTGGAGAACATTTTCCTAGGAGGAAAAAAGAGAACTTATCCAGACCTCATATACTAGTTAGGGAAACCTTACCTTAGTAGATCTAAGCTACTTGCATGTTGGAACCAACTCGGGGGGGATCCAGATTGAAACAAAGAACGGTTGTGGGCCATGGTTGGTTGGAACATGGTAGTTCCTAAGTGATTCAATCATCTAATACAGAGGTCAAATCTACCTATGAATTGTTAATGTTGGTTAATTGAGTGTGTAGGTTTCATCCATTAAAGGAGCTTCAACTTACACGTATGAGGTTCTGAACTATCTGTTTCATTTTATGGAATAAGTGCTGGATAGGCTAGGTAAATGTTTATATTGTATTTTCTAACCCTATCGGCATTTGTTTTTCTTTGTCTAATTCCTTTAGGGTTTGCATTTTAAATTTTAACCCTAGGTTGTAATTTAATTCATGTTTAAAATTATCAAGGGTTTGGTGTTTTTAGGTTTTACTTATGTATTGTCTTTTATTGTTGTAACATTGTTTTCTTATAAACTAAGAATTAGTTCATATTAAATACCTAGCTGTTTATTTACATATATACTCTACTGATAGATTTCATATTGTTAGTAGAGCCATACATTATAAATAAAAGACTAGTTCAATTCTAAGCTTAAACTAAAACCTAGATTTAAATTATCATTAATTAAATATACTAAAATGAACCTAACAAGTGTAGTGTTATATATATAGTATGAGGTATAAAATAGAAATATACTTCTAATTTATCAAAACTATAATTATATATAAGAATAAAATATAAACATCATATACTAAAGCTAAGATAAAAATTAACTGAGACCTTCGAGGGTCTGTTAAACATTCTGCAAATACTATTATCATAATCAATTAACAGACCAGGTATTGAGACCATCCATTGGTCCACAATCTAGTTATCATTCCTACAACTATATCTACAAAAGTATGCACAGTAGTGCTTATTATTTTATCATCCGCAAACCATTGCTTAAATGATAAACCAAACCATCTAAAACATTTTAATTTGCATAATAGAAATCACACACCATAAATTGCAAGGCCCAACATAATAAAAACACATTATTATTATATAAACAGTAATCAATTAAAATCCATGTAATTGCACCGAGGTCGGAGTAATGAATCCTTTGGACACTCAAGTCCCAAATCGCATCCATATGTATAAAACCCCATCTTAGGCAACGACCTAGGATCGAATCAGGTAGACTCTTTTTACTTTCTATAAAGCCACGCTATACACAGTTTGTATGCGAGCAGTAAATTAATAAATAATTCTTTTCATAGAGGTCATAAGACCCTTATATTTCAATACACTGTAACCCATGGCCACGGCCCCATAAATAACCACACAATCAACTAAAATTATCCCTTCAATGTTTAAACCCGGCCAATAAAGTAACCTACAAAAACTCTTGCCAACGAAGGGTTTACACCCACGGTCTTCATTACATTTCCATTTTATACATTATGAAAACAAAATATAACATCTAAATCTACTTCGCTATTGCAACCACAATGGTGAGAGCCAACGCCATTCATGGCATGGCCCCAAAGCCATAATGCTGTCACATGCGTCGTTTATATAATCAACACATACAATAAATGCAAAATATACACAGTCCAGAATATAATAATCACTGAAATCAAAATGCAACATATATTCACAAACTCAGTCGTTACAATCCATTAAAATAGTTTACACAATCATTTTTTCTTATTGCCTTGCACCATTGCAAGAAATGGTGATGCCCATGGCTAGTATCCATCACCAATCATTAAATGCAAATCACATAGAGTTTGTCATGGATTT
Source organism: Pseudotsuga menziesii (assembly GCA_001517045.1). Taxonomy (NCBI): domain Eukaryota; kingdom Viridiplantae; phylum Streptophyta; class Pinopsida; order Pinales; family Pinaceae; genus Pseudotsuga; species Pseudotsuga menziesii. The sequence continues at coordinate 133,409 of LPNX010661147.1, forward strand.
ACCCAGGCCTCTTTGATACATAGAGTGCCTTTACAAACTCTTTTACATCTGAATGATACAGGCCCCAAGGCACATTGAAAACCCTTTTAATAAACCCCAAATTCCTGTAGCAATCCAACCCATGGTGAGAGTGACCCCCAGTCAGAGCCACGATACCATAAGAGGAAAATAGTAAAGAATTGCATAGTGGACTTACCAAAGGAGGATGGCATTTCTATGGTTTTACCTACGAACTTGGACCCACTCCTTACTCAGCCCTCTGCAACCATGCAACAATACAGATCCAAGTCGTGAAAAGTATGAAAGTTATCAATTTCCAAAATAATAACGATGCGAATGAAAATTGAACCAACCATTGTTCTTACCTGTATATAAATCCATCCCCATCACCTCCCCTTATGCAAAGCAGGAGCAGATAGCAAACCAAAAAGAGGATAAATTCCAAATTAGTGCTTGGGCCAATCCCTAATCTTTCCCACCACATCTGCTAAAGAACATTGAAAGTGCCACCTTCACTACCATTAAATGTGCACCAGCCCCATAATTCATATTGTTTATGAACTATATCATAAATCTTGTCACCAAAACCAATTTTTTTTTTAACAAAAACTTAAAAATTTTGTTTGATTAAAAGTGGTTGTAGCGTAGCCCGACATACAAAGAGGAATCCAAAAAAACAAGGTTGATTCCATTTAATAAAACAGTCAGCCTTCTTATAAGTGCTTTGAGAAGAGAATCCCAAATTCTTCTGAGGCTATTTCGAGAAATAGAATGCTTGCAAGAATAGACTCTCACAAATTGTGAGTAGAGAAGAATACAAAAACAAAACATTAAATAGGTGGAGAGGAATCCCCTTAATGAAAGGATCCAATTTATTCTGAGATCCTGAGCTGATGTTTGAGGCTGTTTCCTTTTCTCTACATTCTTTATTTGTCTTTCTCCCTCTGGTGAGGGGAGGAGAAGGAGCTGAAAAGTCTTCAAATTTAGAGTTTCCCTCTGACGAAGGGGCCAAGGAAGCCAGCCCTGCCTGGGCTAGGGTCTCGTGAAAAAAAAAGTTGAGGTCTTTCCTATAACCTGTAGAAGTGGGTTTTGGAGCAGTTGCCTCCGTGGATCCAAAGGGACCAGGGATGCCCTGCTCCGGGACAATTGTAACTTGAATGTGGCTCCATTATCCTAATGTGAGATTTAGGGCCTCCAGGTTTTTCTCTAGATTCATCTCTACGTAGATATGGGCACATCTATACTGACCTCCTTTTGGTTCTGCAGTATCTAGATAGAAACCTAGCTTATTACCAATGTCAATCAGAGTGCTTTTCCACCAAAGATGAAGAGGGAGGTTAGGGATTCTTACCTAGATTGAAGCAGCAGTGATCTATACTTTTGGGATAAACCCCAAAGACCATGGGGCTAAGAACAGACCTCTCGAGCCCATGAAAAAATGGCTTGAACGAAAGATTAGGTCTCTTTCTTCTTTATTTGAGAACATGAATACAAAAAACCCCCGTCTAGTTGCAAAGAGAGAGACCTGTTCTTGTAGAAGAGGGTTCCATTGTTATGAGATCCAAATCTCCACCGCCTTAGGGTTGGGCCATAACATTGTGGACTTACCAACAAGGGCTTGCTCAGAGAGGATGAGAGCTCTGGAGAGGGGATCTTGCCCATCTTTTTCACGAACTTAGATGAAGAATGAAAAGCTGCCTGAGGAGTAGAAGCTTGAACAAGGGCCTTGAAGGCGACGAACTGGGCATGAGAGCCCATTTCCTAAAAGGACTCCATGCTGAAACCATGAGAAACCACACTGAGGCACAAGGAGCAATAGCCAGCGATCCAGCAAGCACGGCTTAGGGAACAACAGTAGCCAACAATCCAACAAGCATGGCTCTACAAAGCAAGGAAACAACTAGGGAAACCTTAGCCACGGAAGAAGAGATGCTCTGCCATTCCTTGCGATAGTTTAGCTCTGGATTCAATTTTGTCACCAAAACCAACTTAATGTTCAAACCCTTGGATGTTTCGAATATTATAGGCTATAATCCTTAGAACTATCCTGACCAAATTCTTTAGGCTCTGAGACTAAGACCATGACATATTTCATATGCCATGGTAGGTTGTTAATTATAAAGCCAATATTTGCTTGTAGAAAAATAGTTATAAACATGTTAAGCATATAATAAAAGTATGTGTTATTGCATTTATTAAAATAAACACATAATACAAATATGTTAGGATATTAAAAAATGATAATAATTACACCATGAATAATAAGTGTCACTTAGATAATCATTCTATGTCATACAAATAATAGGTATGGTAGTGACATTGTCACTAACACAAGTCTGTAAAGAAAAATGATAACAACTAGTAAATGTCACTACCTGCAAGTACAAGTACTAGTGATTAGACTTTAAGCACTCCGTATGAAGTTTTCCGTCACTAAGTATACCTACAAGTAACGAGATAAGAATGCATTAGTTCAAACAGAACTAATTAAACCAGGTGTGTCAAGTAGAGAGTGTTACCTCTCAAGTAGTTACATGGGAGAACTAGTCCCGCAACTCCACCCCTTTTATCCATTAACCAATTTAAGTCAGATTCATGTTTATGATAGTAAGCAGATGTAAAATAACAATGAAGTACATAATCAAAATAACTAACATACACAACAATGTATAACCATGTGAATAGCATAGTAACCCACACTATGACAACATAAGTAAACACAATAATAATTTTCACTGAAAGTAAGAAAGTAGGATGTAAGAACAAGTTACCACAAAACTGTAGTACATGTAGAGTACAATACATTCCGCAAGACCCATAATGCCCATCATAGGTAGTTTTGACTAGCCTAATAAGTTTATTTTATTTTCAATTTTTGGGGATGTTACAAGTGGTATCATAGCCCAGTTTCAACACTAAGAGACCAATGGGAATACCAAACATCTGTTATAAATAAAATAAAGTATATTTTTAAATATTGTTAACCAACAAAAATTTTCATCTTATTAAAAGTTTTACAATTTCAGGAATTTTTAGAGAACAGTTCAGATCATGAACACTAAAAAAGATAACAATTGGCAAGGATAGATGAACACCCTCACCCAAGAAGTAGAACTGGTGGTGGAACTGAATTCTCATATTTTGAAGACCATACATAGTCTTCAAGCAAAATTGCAAATTTTCAGAGAAGATAGTTTGAGTGAGAGAAGGACTAGCAAGCCATTAATGAAGCATTATTGAGAAATATGACGGGAGGAAGCCCATAGGGGAAACCCACTCACTCCACAAATAGGACCAAAAGGGAACCTTACCATAAATAGGCTAGCAACCCAAGAGAAGAAGAAAAATAGGAACATACCCTTGAAGCTTCAGAAGGAGATCATGACAGTCCTTCCAGTGTTGACTCTCTTTCTCCATGCAAAATGAAACAAAGAAGTGATGATAATATTTAGGGGGAGTTTAGAAAAATAAGAGCCCCCACCTATGAAGGTGAAGTAAGCATGAGGGAGAAAGCTGAAGAATGGTTGTTGGGCATGAGAAAATATTTTCAAGTTCATAACTACTCAATTGAGATGAAGGCTTGACTTTCCATCTATATTTTAAATGATAAAGCAACGACATGGTGGAGAGATTTGAAACACACCAAGAAAGATGAGCTAAGATAAATACGTTGGAGTAACTTCTAAAAATTATTCCAAGAGAAATATATGTTGAAAAGGTTCTTCGACACGAAGGTGAAAGAGTTTCATGAGCTACGTATGGGATCCATGAATATGGATTCTTTTATTAACATACTTCTAGATCTGTTACGTTATGTACCATACATTAACGATGAAAAGGTAAAGATCAAGTAGTTTTTAGGATGTTCTCCTCCCACCTTTTGGGAAAGTATTGAATTCGACATGACAAAAACTTTGGACACCACATTGCACAAGGCCAGGATCTACTATGAGCATGGGAAGCTACAGAAAGAGAACATAAACCAAAACAGAGATAGGACCAATAATTTCTCTTATAACCGGAAACCTAGGTTTAACCCACAACCATACAGAAAACAAAATAACAATTTTCCAGTGAATAAGAACTTCAACAAATCGGGTATATAGCCATATGTACCAGCTCCAAATGTTAACAAACCAGTAGAAACTGGGGGAGCCAATGCTACCCCACTATAGATCAATTGTTGGAAATGTAGCAGGTCTCATTATGCCTGAGATTGTAAGAACAAGACCAATGGAGTCTTGCACAACTTACAAGAAGAACCAACCATAGAGGACATAGCTGGAACCCCATGGATTATTGCAACTTTGGATGCCCAACAAGAAGACCATCAAGCTACCATGGTTGAGATAGAAGGTAAGAAATTGAACACTTCTATTTCAATACTTATTGACCCCGGTGATTACTAGAGCTATGTTTCGCCTAAAATTGTTGTTGTATGAAAACTAGGAAAAGTAAAACATGATAAACCTTGGCTGGTTCAGTTAGGCACAAATACGAAAAGTAGAGCTTCATAAATAGTTAAAGATTGCGAGGTAAACTTGAATGGTTTTCCAATCAAAGTAAACCTGAACATCCTACCCTTAGGATCATATGATATACTTATCGACATGGACTGGTTGGAACAACATCGTGTCATGCTCGATTTCTTACACAAGTCAATATTGTGTACAGATACCCAAGGGAACCAAGTAAAGGTTCAAGGCATTCAAAAGAAAGTTTTTGTAAGGAAAATATCTTCCTTACAAGCAAAGCAATGCGTTAGGAAAGGATGCAATTTGTTTGCAATAAACATTTGAGACATAGAGTCTGAGAGCGAACAACACATAGAGGAATTTCTCATTCTTGTAGAATTCAAGGACATCTTTCCCGAGGAAATCCTAGGATTACCTCCGAAACGAGACCTAGAAGTTTCCATAGAACTAACACAAGAATCAGTTCCGACATCAAAATCCTCTTACCGCATGAGTTCACCTAAATTTGTTGAAATCAAACTACAGTTGCAAGAGTTAATAGAAAAAGGGTATATTTGACCAAGTGTGTCCCCTTGGGGAGCACCGATACTGATCATCAAGAAGAAGGATGGTATGATGTGGATGTCCATCGATTATCATCAGTTGAACAAGATGAATATCAAGAACCAATACCCATAGGATTGATGACCCATTCGATCAAGTAGGAGGAGGCAAGACCTTTTAAAATATTGACTTACGATCCGGGTACCATCGGGTACGGATTCACGAAGAGAATATTCACAAAACCACCTTTTGTACAAGGTACAGACACTACAAGTTTGTAGTGATGTTGTTTGGGTTAACTGATGCACCCACAAACTTTATGTGTATGATGAACATCATATTCAGTAAATATATGGATAAATTTGTTTTAGTATTTATAGATGACATCCTAGTTTATTCCAAGAATAAAGAGGAACACGAAGAACATCTTGGCATAGTACTACGAGTGTTATGAGAACACCAGCTTTACACTAAGTTTAGTAAATATGATTTTTACAAACCATAGATACAGTACTTGGGTCACATTATCTTCGAGACATGAATAGCTGTGGACCCATAAAATACTAGAGACATAGAAGCTTGGCCTACCCCTACTAGTTTCACTGACATTAGGTCCGTTTTGGGATTATCCGGATATTATCGAAAGTTCAATGAGAACTTCTCGAGAATAGCTTGTCCCATGACCGCTTTACAAAATAAAGAAAATAAGTTCTTATGGACTACAAGTGTGAGGAAATTTTTCAAAAGCTTAAGCAACTTTTAATGACCACACCGATACTACAAGTTGTGGATCCCAATGGAGATTTCATTGTTTGCATATATGAAAGCAAGAAAGGACTTGGAGGATCCCTCTTGTAGAATGACTATGCGATCTGTTATGAATTGTGAAAATTAAAAGAGCATGAGCATAACCACCCTACACATGATCTTTAGTTTGAAGCCATCATCCACACTTTGAAGATGTGGAGGCACTACCTCATGGGAAGAAAATTCCTTCTGAAGACAGACAATATGAGTCTAAAGTATTTATTTGAACAATCAGATCTGAATGCGAGGCAAGCTAGGTCATTGGATTTCCTTAGCGACTACCATTTTGAGCTAAAGCATATTAAGGGCAACGAAAAGAAGGTTGTTGAATCTTTGAGTCGATGGACTCATATGATATATGAGGTGACCTTAAGTCAAATGGATGCGGATTTGCATGAGAGGATTAGAAAGGCCAACAGAGTTGACCCTTTATATGTAGAAATATTCAAGAAATTTTAAGAGGATAGGTTTTTTCAAGAAAAAAAAGAGTACAAGGTAGACGACTCAGGACTGTTATTGTCCAAAGAGAGCTTGTACATCCTAGAAGGAGGGGAAATTTGGTCCAGCATCCTCATGGAATTTCATCGGGCACCCTACTCGGGGCATTCGGGATACCAAAAGACAATATCCAATATTAAGAGACACTTTTTATGGCATAAGTTAAAGGCCGACATTGCGTTGTTTATCATGAAATGTCAGGAATGTCAGTTGGTCAAAGCTGAGCATCCACATCCTTTGGGATTGCTGCAGCTGTTACCCATTCCAGAATGGAAGTGGGAGGCCATTAGTATGGAATTTATCGCTCGTATACCAAAAATAAAGAAGAAAAATGATCCTATCTTTGTAGTAGTTAACAAATTGTCAAAATCAACACACCTCATTCTAGTGAAGTCAACCTACAAGGAAGTACACATTGTCAATATATTCTTGAAGGAGATATTTAGATTGCATGGGAAAACCAAGGCAATCATCTTGGATCGAGATGATAAGTTTAGAAGAAACTTTTGGAGATATTTATTCTCTGTATTAGAAACATAGTTGAACTTTAGTACTACTTATCACCCGCGGACAGATGGGTAGACAGAAAGAGTAAACCAGATTATTGAGGACATGCTTAGGATGTATGTCATGAACAACCCCACCAAGTGGGAAGATTACCTACATCTTGAATAGTTTGCGTATAACAATGGATAACAGGCTTCCGCCAAGATGAGTCCCTCTGAGGTACTCTATGGACGGAAGTGTAGAACACCGATTACTTGGGATAGCCCAGTGGATCGGCTCATGTTAGGGCCTAATTTGTTAAAGGACTTGGAGCAGTTAGTTATGAGGTTCCATGTCACATACCCCAATTTGAAAAACATTTTATGTTTTAAGAAACATTATTTTATATTTTATTATAAATTTTGTAATTAATGACCAACTGGAGTTAAGGATAATTGAATGTAATTGCTGAATATTTTATTAATAAATAAATGAAAGATGAGACAACAACTTAAGGAATCTATTAAATGAGTTTTTTACTGGTCACTTGATGGAGTAGGCTGGGTTGAGAGCATATTGACACTTGGAATCATCCTCAAACTATTTCTAGTTGTTGCAGGAGGAAACTTCCCTATTTTTGCGGTCATGTTCCCCAAGAAAGTGGAACAAGAGCAAGTGGCTCATTAAGTAAAAACTGACCCAAAAGACCTAGGCATGCTAATAAAACTTCCCATTGAAGACAACTAAGGCTGCTCATTCTTGACTTGCGAACATTCTGAGTGAATGAAGTGCACAAAAAAATTCGATGGAGGGGACTAGCTGAAGTATGTTTTGAGTGAAAAGTGTTGAAGATCTAAACTAGTGCAGCTATTCTAAGTTGAGTTCATACTGTTGTATGTAGAACATATTTACTGCTGAACACTCAGTAGAGTTGTAGAGGATTACTAAACTACATCTCTCACCCTGTACCAGGTTGACCAAGAGACAAGCTTGGGGTTCTTGAGATTTGCAGTCCAACTTTTCTCCAGGAGTTGGTTGGGAGGAACAAGTTCCTTAAGCTATTGTCACCTCTTCTACATTTCCAGGTTCTAGTTTATTTATCTATCTTTATAATTATTTATTGTTATCTGGAAGGATTGAGTTTAAGCAATGATATGTTATGCATCTGTTTTGCTATTGTTAGGGTTAGATAATGAAATGCTTTTAATGTGAGAAGAAAGTTAAATGATGGATTAGATAGATTAGGATAAATGAATAGGAGAATTTTGTTAGAATAATCAACCCATAGTTAGCTACCTTAGACATTAAATTAATCAATTTTTTCTTATTTGCCTAGTTTCATGATTCCACCTTATGCAAGTTGTCATTTACCTATCCATAGTGGTCAAACTTGCCTATTTTGACTCATGTAGTGCTTGGGAAACCTCAAGAAATCAATTCTGCTTTATTCCTGGTCTCCTAGGAGCCCTTCTGCTTTTTCTGCTGTATTGCCTTCTTTTTCAGTGCTTTAAGGCAATTGGGAAAGTTTGACTAGGTGAGGTTAACTAGTTTTTTGTCCTCCACATCCTCCACTCTTTCCTCCTATGAAAAGCATGTATGAGTTTTCATTCCATCACCTTTTAGCTTTCCTAAGTGCTTTTTCCAATTCGTGAGCTCCTTAGCTGATTTGGAAACTACTTTATGCACCTATGGGGGATTTGCTTAAATTTAGTAAGCCTACTTTTGACTAGATTCGAATTGCATCCTCATGCATTAAAATCCCTTATGTAATTATTTAATGCAGAAACCTATTATGTTACAGGGTTGGCTATTGTACACTGAGTTAATACAGTTTAGTGTTCAGCTCCATATTCAGTCTCTTTTGTGAGTGATTTTTCATGTACAATTGATAATTGTTGTGAGTAAAATTGTTCTATCACTGGGTTCAATTTACACATGGTATCAAAGCCATTGTAGATCAACTTCTCTCCTTCAAATTTGTTTTGCAGGTTTGACATCCTTGGCTTGGAGCCTTCTACTGACAGCCGGGACAATTTCTGAGCTACGGATCAATCTCAGAAGATCATCTTGACTCCCTTCAAATTCTTTGAATGGAAAGAAAATATGGAGATACTGTTGAGAGAGAAAGGCCTCTACAGGGTGACTATGGAAACAGAAGTAGAGCCCAATGTAGCTGCAGCGAAGATAAAATGGCACAACAGGAGGGATGAGGCCTATGGTCTCTTGTGTCTGAGTATTTCCAGAGACCTCCTTTTCCATCTTGATGGATTGACATCATCGAATGAAGTATGGGAGAATATTACTGATCTTTTTGGAAAGACAGATGAGATGAGGGGACATTAAATCGAAAATGAGCTGATTTCCCTGATTCCTAGTAGCTTTGAATCTCTCCAACTCTGATTCTCCAAGTTCAAAGCACTTGTTTTCCAGCTAAAACAATGTGGGATCGAAAAGAAGGATGATCAGCTAGTATTGGCCATACTCTCAAAGCTTGGCCCTGACTATTCAGTGTTTGTTCTGACCTTCTATGCCACAAAGTTGACAGCTCGAACCTAGAAGATGCCCAGTGTTGCAGATTTCATGGAATCTCTCACACAAGAACAAGACAAGCTGGTGATGATGGGCACCATCAAACCATCCAAAGACCAAGCTATGGCTGTTGGAGATTCGAAGGTGGATTCAAAAAGAAAAAAAGAAAGCTAAAAAGCCACCTGAGCAAAAGAGAGACAAGAAAAAGTCTCCGGAGGAGCCACAAGGTTCCAAGAAGAATAACCAGAAGAAGAAGAATAAAGAAGAAATGAGCAAGTGTGCATACTACAGTAAGGGAAATCATAATGAGAGCTCCTGCATGAAGAAGAAAATAGACATGCTGACCCAACTCCTAGAGAAGAATGGGATCTCCCTTCTAGACAACTCAAAGAATAGAGAAGGAGGATCAAGTTTAGAAGACAGATAGAGAGTTCATGCATTGGTTGCTGGCACATCAAGCTCACCTAGTTTCATCATTGATTCTGGAGCTTCAATACACATGGTTTCGACTAAGGAGGCATTCACCTCACTTGACATGTCGAAATTTCCACCAATAGTACTGGGAGAAGACTCTCTCACTGAAAGTTTTGGCAAAGGGAGGATTGATCTTGATCATGGTCAGTTCAACAATGTGTTGTATGTGCCTGGTCTTTCCTCCAACCTATTATCAGTGTACCAGATGAATCACACTAGGTCTCCAAAGAAGGTCATATTCTCCCCTGATGAAGTTGAGATCACAGAGATCTCAAGTGGTAAAGTCATTGCAAAAGGAGTTGCAAATCATACTTCGAAGGTATACATGTTCTCACACTTCCTACCCTACTCAAACCCCTCTGCTATTTTGATTCATGCTAATGAGGCAAGCAAGCCTTGGCATGAAATATTTGGCCACCTAAATTACAAGTATCTTTCTGATCTTAGTGAAAAAGAGATGGTCATATGGTTTCCCAAGATAAAATTTTCCAAAGGAGTCTGCCAAGGTTGTATCCTAGGAAAACACCCAGAGCATAAATTTGAGAGAGCTAGTCATGAGAGAACCTCTGCACCCCTCGAGTTGATCCACAGTGATGTTGCTATCCCATTCCCTCACATGTCCATGAGTCAGGCCAAATATGAATTGAATTTCATAGATGACTTTTCTAGGTATTGCTGGGTTTACTTCCTGAAACACAAGTTTGAAGTTTTTGGCCTCTTCAAAGTCTTTAAGGCTTTGGTTGAAAACCAGTCTCGGAGGAAACTCAAGGTCCTTATATCTGACAATGGTGGTGAGTATGTCAAGTCTGAGTTTATTCAATATTATGCATATGAAGGTATTCAGATGCATCATTCTATCCCTTACACACTACAACAGAATGGTGTTGCTGAGAGGAAGAACAGATCACTCAAGGAAATGGCAACATGCATGATGGAGGCCAAAACTTTTCCACCAAAGTACTGGGCCAAAGCTATAAACTGTGCAGCCTATATCTAGAATAGGGTGCCTCATAAATAGCTTGATGGAATTACTCCTTTCAAAGCATGGAGTGGGCACAAGCCAGATGTGACCCATTTCAGGATTTTTGGCTCAAGGGCTTGGGCTAGAATTCCAACAGAAAAGAGGAAGGCTTTGCAGCCCCAAAACCAAGAGTGTCTATTTGTTGGCTACTATGAACATTCAAAAGGGTACAAGATGATAAATTTGAGCACAAACAAATCCTTCATTGAAAGGTGTGTTCAGTTTCAAGAAGAACCCCTAGCAGCAGTGGAAGTGGGAGAAGCCTCTTCACCACCAAAACCTCTAAAAGTAAGTGAAGAGATTATTGAACATGCTGATTCTGATATGTTTGGTAGTGATGAGTTTATTGCGAATCCTAACAGCCCTACAAGGCCAAAATGGGCAACCAAGACACTTCATGCAGCACGAGAGCTAGTTGGGAATCCCAATGACCCTCGGAGGACTAGATCTCAATTTGAGAGTGGTTTCTGCATGAAGGATCCTATGTTTGCTGAGAAATGCTATCTGATGGTGGAATCAGATCCTCAGACATATGAAGATGCAGCAGGAGATCCAAGATGGAAATCATCCATGAAGGAAGAGTTCATCTCACTCCAGAAGAACAACACTTGGGAGCTGGTGGATCTTCCCCTAGGGAGGAAGCTAGTTCAGTGTAAGTGGGTGTACAAGACCAAATTTGCTGCTGATGGTTTACCTCTAAAGTACAAGGCTAGATTGGTAGCCAAGGGCTACTCACAGGTTCATGGCATAGATTACAATGAGACCTTTGCACCAGTGGCAAAGATAGACTCCATCAGGATAGCCTTAGCCATTGCAGCTTCAAAGCAATGGGAGGTACATCACATGGATATAAAATGTGCCTTCCTGAATGGAGATCTCACTGAAGAGATATACATGCAGCAGCCTCAAGGTTTTCCTACTAACCCATCTCTTGTGTGCAGGTTGAGAAAGTCATTGTATGGGCTAAAGCAAGCCCCCAGGGCTTGTATGCCAAGATTGATAGCTTCCTGCTATCACTGAATTTTGCTTGGTGTAAATCAGATCCAAATTTATATTTGAAGTTAATTAATGGTTCATTAATGATCATTTTGTTATATGTTGATGACCTTCTCATTACAGGAAGCTCAAAGGATGAGATTGCTTCCTTGAAGGGTGCAATGAACCAAGCCTTCTCCATGACAGATTTGGGGCTCTTAAGCCAATTCTTGGGGCTTGAGATTGCTCAAACCAAAGCTGGAATCAAGGTGCACCAGTCCAAGTATGCCTTGGATTTGCTGAACAAATTCAAAATGAAGGACTGCAAACCAAGCAAGACTCCTTTCCTTTCAGGAGTGAAGCTGGAAGAAGCTGATTCTTCACCTATGGTAAACAATACACTGTATAGGAAATTGATTGGATGTTTGTTGTATCTTACACATACTAGACCCGATATTTCTTATGTAGTAAGTGTGGATTCTAGATACATGGATCAGCCTCATGAGATCCATTGGAAAGCAGCCAAAAGGATCCTTAACTTTGTTCAGGGAACAAGGACACATGGGATTTTCTATAAAGCAAAATTTGATCTTGATTTGATTGGGTTTACTGACAGTGATTGGGCAGATGATAACATAAACAGGAAGTACACATCAGGATATGTGTTCATGCTTGCAGAAGGGCCAATCAGCTATTCAAGAAAGAAACAAAGTGCCATTGCACTTTCATCTATAGAAGCAGAGTACAGAGGAGTTGTAAATGAAACAACTCAATGTTTATGGTTGCAGGGGTTACTTGGAGAGTGTGGCTTCAAATCAGAGTACTCAACTACCATCTACTATGATAACCAGAGTACCATTCGAATCTACAATGATCCAGTTCAGAAGCAGAGAACCAAACACCTTGAGATCCATGTGCACTACATCAGAGAGCTTGTGCATGATGGCACCATTCACCTACTCTTCTGTTCATCTTCAGAACAAGTAGCTGATATCTTCACCAAAGCATTTTGTGAGAAGACCTTCAGAAATCTCAAATCATTGCTGGGGATTGATGATCATGCTATGAAGCATGAGTGAAGACAATATTTCCAAATTTTGTTTTACAGTCCATGTTTAAGGGAGGATTTTCCCATGTGGTTTTTGCCTCTTTCCTTGTTTAAATGGACATGCAGTATGTAAAGGGTGACTAAGCCTTGTTGCTAGGCCCTATAATTTTCTGATATATTACTTATAAGTCAGGCTTAAGGGGGGGTGTTAGAATAACCAACCCATAGTTATCTACCTTAGACATTAAATTAACCATTTTTGTCTTATTTGCCTAGTTTCATGATTCCACCTTATGCAAGTTGTCATTTACCTATCCATAGTGGTCAAACTTGCCTATTTTGACTCATGTAGTGCTTGGGAAACCTCAAGGAATCAATTTTTCTTTATTCCTGGTCTCCTAGGTGCCCTTCTACTTTTTCTGCTTTATTGCCTGCTTTTTCAATGCTTTAAGGCAATTGGGAAATTTTGACTAGGTGAGGTTAACTAGTTTTTTGTCCTCCACATCCTCCACTCTTTTCTCCTATGAAAACCATGTATGAGTTTTCATTCCATCACCTTTTATCTTTCCTAAGTTCTTTTTCCAATTCGTGAGCTCCTTAGCTGATTTGGAAACTACTTTATGCACCTATGGGGGATTTGCTTAATTTTAGTAAGCCTGCTTTTGACTAGATTTGAATTGCCTCCTCATGCATTCAAATCCCTTATGTAATTATTTAATGCAGCAACCTATTATGTTACAGGTTTGGCTATTGTACACTGAGTTAATACAGTTTAGTGTTCAGCTCCATATTCAGTCTCTTTTGTGAGTGATTTTGCATGTACAATTGATAATTGTTGTGAGTAAAATTGTTCTATCACTGGGTTTAATTTCCACAAATTTCTAGTTTTATTGATAGATTAAAATAATACCTAACTTTATTTTTCTACAACCTTTTAAAGGTAGTACTCTAGTACAGTAGGTTAGGTTAAATTCAGATAGACATTCGAATGAAGTATGCATCAATGTGTTTTATTACCTTCTACAGGTTTCATAAGAGTTATTCATATGTATGTTTTTCCTTTTTAAACAGATGTATTCATTCCCATTGTTCCAAATCATAACCTGCTAAATCAAATCCTTCATAATGAAATTATGAAAACAAACAAATAAGTATGCATAACTGAGAGATTAACAAAAGAATCAGTTCTAGTTTAAAACTGTTTTGGGTGATCGTTAACAATTAATTGTTCCTAGGTAGTGATGACTAAAAAACATTTTAAGTTACATGAAATTTTTTAAATTTTAACGAATTTTTGGAGTATTGCCTGTGGTATCAGAGTACAAGTTCAGACACAAGGCCTGAATGTGGCTCAACCTGCATAGATAAACAATAAATTAAATGTGTGCATACTGATTATTATTCTTCTTTTTGAAATGTTATTTCCAGAAAATCTCTCTAAGCTAAACTGCAGGTATGGAAAGACCCGAGGAATATGCAGATGAAGAGTCCTCGTTTAATGAACTAGGTAATTCTAGAAGAGAACCAATTCAAGAAGAAATAAATAATAACTCTTCTAAATTATTAGAAACGGTTAAATAATGAAGAACTGAGATGGAAACAATAAAAAAGGAAAATGAAAGAATTTTGAGAGCTCAGGAGGAGCTGAATCAGATCTTGATGGAAAAATTTCAGAATGAAGAAAAAGATAAACGAAGAGGATCTGAAGATATGTCCTACCAACACAAAAGAAAAAAGTCTAAATAGTCTAAAATCGAAAGTATCTCATCCTCTTAGATTTATGGCGATCCAGATAGAAAGAATTATCATTATACTGGCGATAGTAGTGAAGATAATGATCATTCAAGAAAAAATAAAATTTAAGCCTTATGAATAAATTTCAAAAGAATTTAAGAAAATAAAACCCCCAAATTTCAATGGTGAAACTGAGAAGGGAGAAGAGGATTAATCATGGCTGTTTGGGATGAAGAAATATTTTCAAATTTACAATTACTCTAATCAGCTAAAAGCAAAAATGGCCATTTACAACCTAACTGGGAAGGCAGATATTTGGTGGCAGTACCTAAAACAAGTAAAATGTATTAGGGAAAAGAACATTAATTGGAGTACGTTTAAGAAATATTTTAAAAAGAATTTCTTGTTTGAACAGTACAATGAAGAGTGAGCTAAGGAATTTTATGAACTAAAGCTGTGAACAATGAACATGAAAGAACTAAACAGTAAATTTTTAAGTCTACTTCGATGTGTGCCTTACATTGTGGAGGAGAAGCCTAAGGTACAACTATTTCTAAGATTTTTACCTTTTCATATAAAATATAGAATTGAATATGATAATCCAAAAACCTTGGAGGAGGCTATGCGAAAGGTGAATTTTCGCTATGAGCATAATCGTAAAAATGAAAGTATGTCAAACTGGAAGGTAAAAGATCTAATAATTTTGAACAGGAGAAGATATATTTTGTACCTAACCATAGTTTTAGGAATAATAACACATTAAATTTTCCTAATAAAAATTTCCAACGAAATAAAGGTAATTCACAATTAAATACAAATGGCCCTAGAAATAAAGAACCTGTTAATAATCATAGTAATTACACCAAGAATAATGAATGAAAAGAACAAGTAAAATGTTGGGAATGTAATGGTCCTCATTATCCATCAGTTTGTCCCAATCAGAACAAGACTGTCATCGACACACATATGGTACAAGAGGAGATGACTATTGGTGATCTGGCAAGGACAATGCCCAGGATCAACGCAGCACTGGAAAACATGTAGGAAGATTATCAAACTTCCATGGTGGAACTGGAAGGTAAGCTGAATCAAAAACCTATATCTTTTTTAATTGACCCAAGGGCTAGCTTAATTTATATTTCTTATGATTTAGTAGAAAAATGGAAGCTATTATTAGAAAAATTTTCAAAGTCATAGTTAGTTCTGCTAGCTACTAGTGGAAAAAGAAAAGTGATTAGTTTTTTAAAAGATTGTACTGCAAACATGGATTAGTTTGAAACCTATGTGAATCTTAATGTATTGCCTTTATGTTCTTATGATATGTTAATAGGTATGGACTGGTTAGAATAGCATAGAGTAGTTCTGAACTGTTTCCATAAAACTTTTACTTTCATAAATAATGATGGAGAAACAGTAAACGTAAGAGGAATCCCTAGGAAAAAAACTATCAGACAGATCTCTTCTTTGCAATTAAAGAAAGGTGTTTAGAAGGGTTGTAAATCCTTTGTTGTAACTGTAATTAACGAAGAAAATACCAATAACGAAGATAAACTAAAATTGGTGGACATTCCAATCCTAAAGGGTTATTCGAATGTATTTTCGAAAGAAATTTTGGGACTGCCTCCGAAGAGGGAGTTAGACTTCACTATTGAGTTGGTACCTGGTGCAATGCCCACCTCAAAAGCCCCTTATCGGATGAATATATTGGAATTAAATGAATTAAAATCAAAGTTAAAAGAACTTATTGATAAGAATTATTTCAGACCCAGTGTGTCTCCTCAAGGAGCACCTATTATTTTTGTTAAAAAGAAGGACGTTACTCTACGTTTATGTATAGATTACCATCAACTTAATGAAATGACCATTAAAAATAGATATCTGTTGCCCCACATAGATGATATGTTTGATAAGCTACGTGGATCGACTGTATTTTTGAAGATTGATTTACAATTTGGTTATCACCACGTCCGAATCAAAGATGAAGACATATTTAAAACAACTTTTAGGACTAGATATGGTCACTATGAGTTTTTTGTTATTCCATTCGGGCTTACTAATGCTCCGATGTTCTTCATGTGTATAATGAATAATGTAATGCATAAGTACCTTGATAAATTCATGGTTGTATTCATTGACGACATTCTAATTTATTCTAAGTCTAAAGAAGAACATGAGGAGCACTTAATTTTTTTTTTACAAGAATTACGAGAACATCAACTTTATGCAAAATTTAGTAAATGTGATTTCTTTAAGGATAAAATACAGTACTTGGGTAATGTAGTGACTAAAGAAGGGATCTCTTTTGATCCAAAAAAGATAAGAGCAACCAAAGAATGGCTAGTCCAAAAAGACATAATTAAGGTACGGTAATTCATAGGTATTACTGGTTATTATCAAAGAATGTTCGAAGGGTTTTAAAGAATTGAAAATCCAATAATTTCTTTACAGAATAAAGGGAAGAAATTCGAGTGGATTCAAAAGTGTGAAGAAAGTTTTAAAAAGTTAAAAACATTACTAACTACTGCACCAATCTTAAGAATTTTTTATCCTAATAAAGAATTTATAGTATGTACCGACGCATGCAAAGACAGTCTAGGAGGAGTTTTAACTCAAGAAGGACACACCATTGCATATGAGTCTAGGAAACTTAAGATTCATGAGAAAAATTATGCAACCTATGACTTTGAGTTGGCTGTTGTCATACATGCTTTGAAGATGTGGTGCCATCACTTAATCAGAATAAATTTTATATTAATGACAGATGATAAAGGATTAAAATATTTATTGGATCAACCTAATTTAAATGCAAGGAAAGCTAGGTAGCTAGCTTTCCTTAGCGAGTACGATTTTGAAATTCAACATATTAAGGGAAAAGAAAATAAGGTCGTTGATGCTTTAAGTAGAAATGCAAAACTAAATTTTGTAGCACCAATCAACACCTATAAAACAGATTTAGAAGAACAACTAGAGGAAGGAGTAAGATTGGATGAAAACTATCAGAGATTACAAGCAAAAGTAACAGAAAATTTAACTGAAAGTTTAAGCATAGGGTATAGTCTAACAGAAAAAGGATTATTTCTATATAAAGACTGACTGTATATACGTAATGTGCCATAGATTAAGTTACTGATTTTAAACAAAATTCATAAGACTCCTTACTCAGGACATCCTGGTTACCAAAAGACTATAACCATGTTAAGGAAGGATTATTTTTGTCCAAACATGAAGAATGAACTCGCAGAATACATTGCCAACTGCTTTGAATGTCAGTGAGTTAAGATTGAACACCAGCATCCAGTCGGGTTACTTCAACCATTACCTATCCCTAGATAGAAGTGGGAAATGATCAGCCTTGATTTTACTACAGAACTACCTAGAAATCAAAATTTGAATGACTAAATAATGGTAGTCATTGATAAACTTAGTAAAGCAGCTCATTCCATACCTATAAAAACTACTTACAAGGCTGCTAATATTGCTGATAAATTCCTGAAACAAATTTTTAGTTTACATTGGATATCGAAAGTAATAATTTCAAACAGAGACCCTAAGTTTAAGGGAGATTTCTGGAAGTATTTGTTTAAAGGACTGAATACTAATTTAAATTTTAGTACCTCTTTCCATCCCCAGACAGATGGACAAACTGAAAGAGTGAATCAGGTATTGGAAGATACGCTCAGAATGTATGTTAAGGAACAACCAAGTAAATGGCAAGATTTCTTACACTTGGTAGAGTTTTCTTATAACAATATCTACCAAGCTTCAACAAGATACAGTCCATTTGAAATTTTGTATAGCAAGAAATGAAATATCCCCATGTCATGGAGTAATCCAATTGACAGGTTAGTATTAGGACCTGAACTATTAAAAGAGATGGAGTTATTTGTAAAACAGGTGCAAGGTAACTTGAAAGTTGCGCAAGACTGACATAAAAGTCAAGTAGACCTTAAACAAACTCAAAAAGAGTTTGAGGTTGGTGAACATGTATTTATTAAGGTAGCGGCCTAAAAAGAGTTCTTTGAGATTAAGAAGTTGTGCTAAGTTAGAACCCTAATATTGCGGACCTTTTGAGATACTGTCCAGAATAGGACAGATAGCATACCAATTGGCTTTACCGCCAAATTTGAAGGTTCGTAATGTTTTTCATATTTATATGGTAAAAAAATATGTACATGATGCTACTCATGTTATAAACTGGAATGATGTGCAGGTGGAACCCAAAGGATATTTTATGGTGGAACCAGATTGTATCCTTGAAATGAGGGATATCTTGCTTTAGAATCACACCACTGGTTAGGTTAAGGTGAAATGAAAGCACCTTAGTCCAAAATAATCCACGTGGGAATTTAAGAGTCATATGCAAGCTGCATATCCAACTCTATTCTAGGGAAATTATGAGGCCAAAGAATAAATAAAATCAAGGATGATGTTATAATTTAAGGGCGTGTGTATGTCACAAACCCCAATTTGCAAAACATTTTATGTTTTAAGAAACATTATGTTATATTTTATTATAAAATTTGTAATTAATGACCAAGTGGGGTCAAGCATAATTGAATGTAATTGCTTAATATTTTTTTAATAAATAAATGAAAGATGAGACAACATCTTAAGGAAGCTGTTAAATGAGTGTTTTACTGGTCACTTGGTGGAGTAGGTTAGGTTGTGAGCAGATTGACACTTGGAAGCATCCTCAAAATACTTCTAGCTATTGCAAGAGGCATCTTCCCTATTTTTGTGGTCATGTTACCTAAGAAATTAGAACAAGAGCAGGTGGTTCATTAAGTGAAAACTGACCCAAAAGACGTAGGCATTCTAATAAAACCTCCCATTGAAGACAACTGAGGCTACTCATTCTTGAATTGTGAGCATTCTGAGTGAATGGAGTGGACAAGAAAATTCGATGGAGGGGACTAGTTGAAGTATGTTTTGAGTGAAAAGTGTTGAAGATATGAACTAGTGTAGCTATTCTAAGTTGAGTTCATACTATTGTATGTAGAACAGATTTACTGCTGAACACTCACTAGAGTTGCAGAGGATTGCTAAGCTACATCTCTCACCTATTACTTCTACCAGCTGGACTAGGAGACAAGCTTGGGGGTCCTGAGACTTCTAGTCTATATTTTCTCCAGGAGTTGGTTGGGAGGAACAAGTTCCTTAAGTTGTTGTCACATCTTCTACATTTCCAGGTTCTACTTGATTTATCTAGCTTTATAATGATTTATTGTTATTTGTAAGGATTGAGTTTAAGCAATGATATGTTATGCATTTGTTCTGTTGTTGTTAGGGTCAGATAATGAAATGATTTTACTGTGAGAAGATAGTTAAATGCTGGATTAGATAGATTATGATAAATGAACAAGATAATTTCCAATTTTATTTATAGATTAAAATAATACCTAATTGTATTTTTCCACACCCTTTTAAAGGTATTACTCTAGTACATCAGGTTAGGTTAAATTCAGATAAATAATCGAATGAAGTATGCATGAATGTGTTTTATTACCTTCTACAGGTTTCATAAGAGTTATTGATATGTATGTTTTTCCTTTGTATTTCAGATGTTTTTAATTAGATAGAGTACTTTAAATAACATAAACAGATATGCCTTAGGAAAGATTTAAAACTATAAATTTACTTAGTCTCTCTATTTACTTACACAATAGATAGATTATTTACTATAAGTCTATTATTATAGTAATTAACAGACATTATAAAATTAGGAAAATAAATAAGTAGGGTTAACTTAAGAAATAGTAAAATAAGGCTACAAGTTTACTAGAAGAGGGGTTATTCATTTCACCTATAAACAAATTAAAGCTTACATACTATATTTAAATAACCAGAAGCATCGAATAGAAGAATATATAAAATTAAATACATCATCCACAAAGAACAATAATACAACTTTTTGGGTAAATATAAACTAAAAAGTAAATAAAAACCTTTCAATACATTTCAACCTAGGAAAACAGTAAAGATTCAAGAGGTATTATTTACTCCTTGTTCTTCTATCTATTTTACTGACAGTAAGAATCAATTTATGATACAAAAATCAATTGTCTCAACATTTAGTTACATTTTAAACATAATCAAAATAAACATCAATTTATAGTAAAAATAACCTCTGTTAGGTTAAATTTAAAAGAATAAACCAAAACAATTAAACATTATAGCCTCCCTTCAAAGTTTTAAAAAACATAGTAAATATATATATATATATATATATATATAACTCATCTCAAATATGAATCTTTCCATGAGCATCTTAAACCACTGATTGAAATCCCAGACTGTTTCATTTGGATACTACTTAATCTCCTTCAGTTTTGTGATATATTGTGTCTCTGATTTCAGTTTTCTGAACTCTTCAATCAATCCTTTTCTAACTTTAGCCAATTTTTTTGCTAGAGTTCCCATAAGAACTTTCACAAATTTCATGAACCAATCTAGTGCACCGCCATGAAGGGTCATCTCCAATTGACCTTTATTGACCTCATCATCCATCGTTTGTTTGACAGTCGACATTGCTTCACACAAGAAACAGTATTTCTTAGGATCCTTAGTCCTAGTCCCATGAAAGAGGGGTAACTTCACATCATATCCCTGCATCCTAGGCCTTCTTACTATAGTCTATGATCTGCTACTATTAGAGTGTTGTTGACACGTCATATAAGGTGGTGTTGAACTCATGTTTCTTCGTAAGTGTGGTCCAATGCATGGAGGTGTGGGTATGTTGTTTCTTTGGGTCAGACTTTCCTTGGGCCCAGGCATAGCCTAGTCATTTCCTTCATTGTTGTAGTGTCTCTTTATTTCATGTGGTCTTCCTTTGCGAACTCACATCTTGGTCACAACATGACTCTTTCCTGTCCTCTACCTCTTCTCTTGCCGAAACCTTGCTCTTCCTCTTGTAAAAGAACTTCCTTGCTCGACTTCCCTCCTAATCCATTCATAACTTCCATCCATATACCCCATATCATTCCATGAAACCCTTGTCTCCAGGATACCCGCAACCTCCACACACCAGAGTTCTAGTTGACAAATTTCATCTTTAATATGTCTTTTTGGCGGATGAGCATCTTAATAGGAAATTGTAAATACAACAAAAACCTACCTCTTGGTCCGTTGAAGAACTCCATTTCTACTTCCCTATAGGATTTAACTGTATCGACTGTGAACTCAATGATATAGCCCTCCAAGAAACTATCAAGTCAGAATTCAAAAGCCCTTGATGCTTTGTTATCTACCTCCTGCAACTGTTCGATCAATTATGGAATCCAGCCAATTGGTTCACCTCCTTGGAAATTTGTTTTTTGATATGTCAACCGCACGAACCACTCATACAAGATGATTGAAAAATCACAGAAAAATTACTCATGTGGACCATCGTGCATGTACTCTACCAACCACTTATCTATTTTCAGTCTAGGGTTTTGAATTTCTTTCTCAGCAAACTCCTGTATCTTTTGGTCAAACCAATCTTGGATTTTTGATCTCGTTGGATGCCACAACATGTCCTCCCTCCTATTCACACTAATTTCTTGGCAATAGAACCATTTTTTGACACAAAACCTATTGATAGGGGTTCACTCTTTGTCAACACCCAAACCACTACGAACTCCCTGAGCAATGGCCCAAACAGGTTTCACCCCATCCCACAACACCTGCATAGCACATGAAGTATCATCGTAGATATTCGAGGGAGAGCTGACATAAGAAATTTACATAGTATGAAGGAGGACCGTGGGTCTACTTATAAACTCATCCCATTGTTATTCAACAGATCTAACTATTTAGATTATGTATTAACATAATCGTATCATCATTTAGTGGATAAGATCAACATACTTAGATCACAACAGATACATTGAAGCATAAACAGATCTCACATTATATCATCATTTCTAGCAGAGAGACCTCACATCATTCACAGAGACACATTGCATTCACTTTTGGATGGAAGAAAACATGGAAAAAGGAATAAAATGAGACAATGATTCTCCTCAATATCCATCATGTCATATTAATCTTGGCATCAAAACATAGATTCTCCACAACAATTCTTTATCTCACATACACATATCCAAAAAACTTGAAGAAGTTCATAAGCACAAGGAAGTTAAGAACACTTAACACTCGCAATTCTACATCTATTTATAGGCTTGTGCTTTTACATTGGTGGTCCACTTAACCAACTGCCTAACTACTTCTTAACATAATATACAAAATAATGAACACAATCCATATAATGCGGTCCAAATCTACAAAATATGACCAAACTACATAAAATACTGTAAATCCAACTTACGCATTGTTTTCCACCTTACACGACATATTTGACCTTGTGCAACATCTAGGATGCTACGTAGCTAACTTACCTCAAAACTTTCTACCAACAATACCCTCAGTATGTATATGGTTAATCTAGGAATTTAAACTAAATAATCATTATGTCACCATTCAAATAGTAAACACCAAAGTAAAAAGACAGGTTTCTCCTTGCAAAGATAAAAGGACTTTAAACTAAGGGGAAAAAGAGGGAGGAGTATAAATGGACACTATTATCTTGACTTCTATCCTATAGGAATGAATAACATATACTTCAATCTTTTGGTGATTCAATGCTACACATAAACTGGATAAATAAAGTTTTTTAAATTTTCCACAATGTAGTTTTAAATACTTTTCTCATAGATACACAACGGATTCTATAAGGTTTGGACTTTTTCTATTGTCAACATGTTTATAGGGAATGAAATACAACCATGGATCATCTATCCTAAAAGGTCCTAAACCTCATGTAAGACTAGTGGAAGATCACTGAATACAACAATGACTCCTTCCACAACTTCTACCACAAGCCATTCATAGAACCTGACCACAACCAAACTAAGCAACATCAAATTATTCTGCATTCTATACCACTTTTTGGGACAGATAATAGGACATGACTTTATGTCTATCTCCACTATTCAAAAACATTTTTTTTATATTCTGATTGCAAGATGATTCAAGGATCTCTGAGTAGAACAATATCTGTCTCTGTTTTTATGTTTCGAGAAAACAAAAAAAATTATGGTATTCTTTTCGTCATCTCTCTTTTGACATAATGGTCATCAAGCCATTTCCAGTAAGGGCTACAAAGAGCCTTTCTGCAACATGTGATGTTAGTACAAATTAATTAAATTACACTTTTTTCTTTGGAATATATATATATATATATATATATTGGAAATTTAATAAAAATGTATAGAAAAATATAAAACGAAATTAGATATATTTCGGTCCTATGGAACCCTAGCGATGACTCCCACAACTGTTTCTATCGTAGTTCCCCCTTAGTCAGTTTCTTCTCATGGGATTTCTTGGTCAGGAAAAATCCCTAAATATTAGTGCAACACTATTCTTTCTTTCGACATATGGGAGGAGCTCGACTCCATTCTCTCTTCAAGCTCCTAGTCTCAAGGAGTTTGTAGTTCCTCTACTTGCATGTCACAGGTGTAGTTTCTTATGCAGAAGTTGTCCCCAAGGAATTCCATGTTGGTCCTATTCATTTTCTCTCAGGGAAGTAGGGTTTTTATTTCTGTGTTCCCGCATGCACCGATTCCCTCTCGGGATTTCTCTATTTCTGTGAGATCTTTGAAGGGTTATTCACTTTGTTTTAGGGTGATAACATCAAATGCAGTTTCTATCCTTAAGTACGAGATCCAAATATTGAAAGAATACCCACTCATATTCAAAGGATGATATTCTAGGGAGGTATTCTCCCAAACAACCTCTCCTTTAATGTCTATGACATTGGGAAGGACTCCATGATCTTATTAGGTTTAGGTTTTCTTGGTGGATCTAAGGTTTCTAGGGCACTCTCATTTTCCTAGCTTTGTTTCTTTGTAGATCTTGTCAAATATAAGAAGGAGTACCAAGGTCCCTCTATGGCTGCTGACCCTTCATTCATAGTGGATAAGTTTTTTAAATATTTTCTAGAGGTAGAGGTGCTTGATCCTCTATTTTATGCTCAAGAATATATTTTCAAAAAACATCCTCTAATTTGTTAATTCAATGGGTTCTTCCCTTGTGTGGTTGCATTGAAGGAATTGTTGAATAACTCTTGGACCCCCAACTATGATATTCTCATTTTCTCTAAGGTTTTCTTAATTTTTTACTTTCAACAAGTGGAGGATCATCAAAAAATATGGATTATAGACCATGGTTTTGTGGTAGTGTAGGTTTAACCTTCCAACCTTGGTTTTGAGGCATTGATTCTACATTCATGTCCTCCATCACTACTCTAGTTTGGGTGCGTTTCCTGAATTTGATGTCCCATTTATATACTATTAATATCGTCCCATTTATATACTATTAATATCGTGACTACCCTAGGGAATGTCCTATGTCATTTTATCAAAGTTGATTCTCATCAGATCAACAAGGACATTTACACCTTCACTCACAATTGTGTTGAGAAGGATCTAAGTAAGGGGTCGCTAGAATATTATTTTCAAGTGGAAAGAATCTCCTTTCTAGAAGATGATTGACTATAAAAATAATACTCTTCATTGTAGAGCTTGTCAACAAATGAGTCACCACTAAGAGGTCTATCCCTCCCTACGTCATTCGCATGCACCTACGGATTCGAGGAAAAAACTCAAAGGGTGGAAAGATATAAAGAGCAGCTTAGTGACTTATTCCCCATCATAAGTTTCAAAGTGACCTCGGAACGCCTACTTGGAACAACCACTTCATTAATATTCATATCATCCCTCCTCAATTTCATTCATTCAAGACACAACCATGAAGCATCCCCATCAATTCAGTAACTCAAATAGTGATAAGGATCCAGCTGTTCCTCTTGACCTTTTATATTACGATCCTTCTTCTGGGAATTTCTCTACTGTTCTGTACGATTCAACTAGTGACAACTATTCCAACTTGATTGATGTTGATAAAAGAAAGGGGAAAGGGGGAGGGGGGAATATATGTTAAATCCCACTTAGTGTTATTGCTTGTGCTTTTTTAACTTAGGTGTTTACAACTTTTGGCTTCTTTATCTGTTAGGCTAGTCTTTATTCCTGTCTCCTGATAGATTGAGTTTTCTCTATCATGTCATTGCATATTTTTTTTAGGCGATGTGTGGAGGTGATCTTTGTTCCATATCTTTTTCATTTGGTAATGGAAGGGTTTTCCACTAACTTAACAATATATATATATATAATTTTTTATTTGATAAATAATTGGATTTCGTTCAACTTAACCTTTTTTTAAGTATATTAAATATTAAAAAAATAATATATAGATATTTTAAGCTATATAAATATAGTTATTTTGTTTGGCAAGTTCCACGTTAACATAATGGAAAAGTATAGTGAACATTGTGACAATATTTCAATTAACATGGGTTTTTCTAGTATAATCAACATTGTGATAATATATTAGTTAGAATGGATCTTTTATTGACATTGTGACAATATTTTAGTTAGCATGGATGTTTTATTGACATTGTGACAATATTTCAGTTAGCTTGGATGTTTTATTGATATTATGTGAATGTTATGTTATATTTATCCAAGGGTGGGATGTATGTTCGGTATTTGGGATCTTATATCTCGTATTATGATAATTTTTAAAATATCATTTGGAAATTTATTAAATATATGGAAAATTAATAATAAAAGTACTTTTTATTTAATAATTAATTTAGTTTATAAATATTTTGAAAAACATATTATGGGAAAGATATTGCTACATTATTTAACATCTTCCAAATAAAAATGTATGGGATATGTTAGTATTCAAAAAAGATATGGGGTAAATGTTGTCATCTTACATATTTTAAAAATAAAAATACTAGCATAGATCTATTCTAAAACCAGATCTATTAAGTACTTAAAGAGATCTAATTTCTTGATGTGTAAATGTTTATATCTTAATTTTTTTACACAAAAAAAGTTTACACCTTGGATCGCTCTCAGTCCGTAATACATTTGAGATTAAATTGGATCTATGATCGTAATTATGCCCCTACGTTTTAGAGTAATAATTGGCGTTGTTATTCTATCAATTTTTGGGGATTGAGGATGATCTCCAAAATCCCAAAACTCTAGGAAGACTCATCGTAGTTCTGATTAGTTAAGAATCCTAATGAATATAGATTGATTATTAATAATCTAAATTAATTGGTAAGGATACAATGCATTACTTTAATGGTTGCAATATTTCTCTACAAGCACTCATGCAACAATGGTTAGGGATTACAGGTTGTGGTTTAACAGATACATCTTATAGCATATCTTTAATGGAAGAATCAATAACATTCTTCTAAATTTTAAGCAATGGAAAGCCAATTTGAAGACCCCGAGTGGAGCGACAATAATGATGTAACACACCAAGATTTAATAAATTGTTATTTAATTCTTTTACAATATTGTATTTTATTATTTTTAATTAGAGGAAATTTCAACTCAAAATGGGCCTTTTAAATTAACTCAAATTCCATGTCATCATGTGTTAGCCAATGAAATTGCTTTAAATTGGAGATACCGTATAGGTCTCAAACACTTTTTTAATATAAATTTGGGGATAGGTATCATAAAAAAAACTATTTTTTTGTTTGTATTTTCCACATATCTCCTCGTGTTTTTACTCAAATTTTGATTGGGAGAGCTCGTTGGATGCAGAATTAAATTCCGCATCCAATGAGTACCCACTTGGCATGCTTTTGAGGGACCCCACTACCCCAAAAACAAAAAATCCCTGAACAAATGTGATGATGACATCATCATCACATTTTTTTAGGTATTTCTTGTTTTTGGGGTAGCGGGGTCCATCAAAAGCATGCAGAGAGGGTACTCGTTGGATGCAGAATTTACTTCCACATCCAACGATCTTCCCCAATCAAAATTTGAGTAAAAAAAGGGGGAGATAAGTCGAAAATACAAACAAAAAAGTAGTTTTTTTCTTTTCTTCCTCCAAAATTAATAAATATTATTTTATTATTTTAACTATTATTTTTTTTTTTTTTTTAGGAGGCCCATTTTGAGTTGAAATTTCCTCTAATGAATATTTTTGACATGAAGTCAAAAATAAAACAAATGTAATAGATTATTATTTTATTAATAAAATGATACTGGAGGGGAAATAAATGAAATAGTTGTGGAAGAGTGTTTGTTAACCCACAAGAGGAAAAGAGAAGTGGTTGTAGTTGTTGAGTGAGAAGTCAAGGTGGAGGAGCCATCTTCCCCAAAATCAGGTCACACCTCTTTGTTGAGTGCTAAAGAGAAGAAGGCTCATAAATGACCAAGTCATAGGAAAAATACTATATAATAGTATGTCCATTAGCAAGCAAGAGGTTAGTATTGGATGATGATTGAATATGATAATGCAAGAGATAGCACATTCAGTTGATTTTTATCTTGTGGTTCAATGAACATTCTTGGGGGTTTTGGAGCAAGTAATTTGGTTTCTCTAGCAGTTGGTTGGGAGGAATGACTATTCCATTTTTTGTTTCTCGATAGTAGTTCTAGGTACGTTGTGTTATTTCTTAATTGATCAAAATTAGTTACAGTAAGATTTCTATGTTAACTAGGAATCACAACTATTTTCTTTTAGCAGAAATGTATTATGCATATGTATCGAATAATGTTATATTATGCATCTAAATTAAATATTGATCTATTATGCATGTAAATAGAATATGGATTTATTACAGATTTTTTCATTATGTTTGCAAAACTAGATCTTCTTTTCTGTTATATTATAATCGTGCCTTTAAAATACCATATTTAGTTCTTAATGTATCTATGATGGGGAATCCATACCCGAATCAAATATTTCTAGTGATGTGAATTATTTAAAGAGCTGGGATATTGAAATACAAGTTTATGAAAACCTAGTTATATGATCTAGACTAAGTTTGATTTTTTCACAACAAAGTTTTCAAATAAAGTTACTTAGAGACCAGAATTGTACTAGGAAATATTATAACTTTAAATAACAACTAAAGGGATCCATTTAATAACCTCATAGAGAATTAGTCAAATCTAACTAAGACAAATAACACAATCAACAATCCTTTTCTTAAACTAATAGACAAAGACACTTTAATAACTGGTAAAGAGCTGAGAGGCTTCTACAAAGCTATAAAATATTAAAAATGAATCCCATATCATGTAAACCCTATTAAAGATTGAGAATGTTCAGATTAGGACTTATCCATATGTAAGGATATATCAACATGTACCCTGGATAGAATTATAAATTATATAAATATGCAATTAACTGATTAAATTTTGAAATCATAAACCATTCAAATAGTGAATCGTAAATATCAGATCACTAATTAACTAACTGTTCCTGACTGAGTCAAAGGTATACACATCAAAGCTAATAATTCTTAATGCATCTATCTCCTTTGCTAGCTAAAACCATGATTTATTTCCCTACTTCTTAGAAACCAAATCGAATCTTCAGGATAGAGAATGCTCTTAAAAACTAACAATGATGTTTACTCTTTAACTAAATCTTTGACATTTATTCTATATTTTTTTTTTCCAGCCTAATCTTATGGGTATCTTACCCGAGGAAAAAATTTATAAAAATAAATCAATACTAGAGATTTACAAATCAAACACCTAAGATATTCTCTTAAGTGGTAAAGCTTCCAAATCCAATACATAGCAGTAAGACCATAGGAGCATGGAAACCATTAAACAAAAATAAATCATAAAAGTATATATTGTAGCCACTATATAATTTTATGACAGGTAATATTCTAAATTCCACAAACTTCAAAGAAATCACAAAGACTCTATGGTTAACATAAATATTTAAAAAATCAACAATATCAAATGTTAAATAATTTTTTCGCAATCCATGTGGTTGTAATACAATAAACGATGCAATCCACCACCTATTAAAACCCTAAAATTTAAAGTTATAGATTAACTGAAGTGGTGGTTAGCCCATCCACAATGGAACCCACAATACTTTTGTAATCCATATAACAAGAAACAAAACAAGTTTAAAACAACTGTTGGAGCAGAGAAGGGACACGAAACCCTCTGTCCATTAAAGTAAAAACACCTCAGGGTTGAACCAAAAATAAACCCAGTAACTTATCTTGTAATGAAGGTGGGAGACAGAACCCTTTTCACGGCTCCAAGACCCATCCAAGATCCACCTGAACAAGTAGCAAAGATCCACCTACACAAGTAAAACCTGGGTCAATCAGTGACCGAGTATTTTTTAAATAAAAAAGAGAAACTAGGATTTAAAATAGAGTAAGGTTTTTATTTTTCTTCTTAATATGGAGTTATAAGATGCAGGCCCGAGAGGAGGTGACCCTCTCTCCATACTCTCCAGTGCTATTGAACCTGTAACCAACTGGCTACAGTTAGAACCATAAAAAATGTGAAATGATTTGAACATCATACAATGTAGTTTTCTTAACCTTGTTGAAATGCAGAGAGGGACAAGGTCGGCTCCTCCGAGATTCCTTATCCCTCCTTTTCCTACAAGAAACATTACAAGTGTCAGTCCCTACAGACCTAATAGTTATTAAGATACATTAACACATCCTCAATGAGTTTAGAAATTTTTTTATTTACATGGTAAAGGAAGTTCAAAGATGAATATTTTGGTCGAGTTTGATTCACACTAAACAACATGCTTGGGCATCCATTAGTGCCAAGAAGACCTCTTATACACCCAGGAATATAACCAAGAATAGTTTCATTAATGCCAGGAAATGTTTTTTATAGTAATCACTTTATAAAATTTCCATGACAAGGAAGATCATCCACTACCCAAGTTTTACAGATTGAATAACCATAACACAGAAGGTTTTAGACAAACAAATTGACACAGTTAACCCTAGAGAAACCCTAGCCATGATACTATACAAGTGGACAACCAAGATTCATTCTTGGTCCAATATTTAAGGCCTAGTTGTGTTGTCAACTAGAAGCCATGAAAACACCTTAATTTCTCAAGTCAAAACACAATACAACTTTATAAAAATCATAACACACGGTCGCTATTCATTATAATGTATTAATCATTGTATTCTTGAAAATATTCAACTATGGTATAAGCCAATTTCCATAATATATAAACATCAATCGATACTTTTGAACCATGTTATGTGCATTACGGCCAAGGTTACACCTTGGGTCCTTTTCATTGTTTTATACATATTTTAACCTTCTATTTTATGACCAAAGTTAATCCTTGGGTCCTTCAAAACCTTATTACATATAAATTATGGGATCGAGACAATACCCTTAGTCTCCCAAGCATGTTCTCATACAACCTTAGCATCATTCTTTAAGAGTTAAGGAGGGTGATGGAGAGAAAGACTTATCATATGGCTAAGAAATCATTTTGTATACCATTAACAAGATAAATGGGTAAAAAGAAAAAAAACATCAACTTTAAGTATAACAACAACATGGCGCTAATCTCTGTAGACTTCCACAGTTGGTGCAACATGTCATAGAAGAGTTTTAAGCATTGTGTAAGTGATTGTACAAATACACAACACATGTACCCATGCCATAGTAACTAATGCATGTTAGGAATATAAATATGTGTTTTTGGTTATGCTTTTATATCATTTATTTATTTATTTATGGAGTTTAGAGGTTCATGACAAACGATGTGTTGAGGCCTGGAAATTCGCAGGCGGAAACAGTAAGGGATTCTCCCCAATCAACGTTCCCAACTAGCCCATTGAATTTTTGGTATAGGGAATCCATTCGGTTTACGGTCCGGCCACCGTAGGTCAAAGTTACAAAAAAGGGGTTACCGGTTGCGGCCCGGTCCACCGGAATTTGTAATTTTTGACTTAAGAATGGAATGAAAGTATCTACCTAATTATGCAGGGTGGTGAAGGATGCAAGGAGCATTCACAAAGTGATGTGCAGGTTCTTACCTCTCATATTAGGCTCACTAGCATCTGAGTCACACATGCAGCAATGAGATGAGCTAACTACCTATCTATCTACCTATCTATCCCCGGGGATCCAACTTGTAATTCATATATGAGTAATGTGGGTGTGCACACATGATAAAAGCAATTACAGATAGCTAACATTTACTTTTACAAGCATGGAAAAATGAAAGATATTTCAACAACCAGATAGCTAATTGTTTATGATCAGCTTACATTACTCATGGTGGATATTTCATAAAATAAATCAGAAATCATATAAACAAAGACATAGGTCGTAAAGTTAGAATGATCTCACGATTCATGGATACAATGCTGGAAAAAAAAATAGTTCATCTTCCAACTATCCATGGCAAAACATTGAAATCCCACCGATCTTCTTTCAACAGGCAAAATGTAAATTTTTATTGCGAAAGGAAATAGTTCTTCTTACAATACGTCATCACCAGTATTACTGGCGAAAAAATCCCCTTTTCTCTCTACGCTTCCTACTTTTTTACAAAAAGGTAAAATGGTTGGGCTGCCCAAAGTGACCTTTGGGCTTCCCAAAATTTAGTTTTCCCAACGGATCACTTCTCAAAAATTTTTACAGAATTATTAAATTATTACAAAGTTGACCGGTCCTTTATGAGGAGGGTCCCGCCTGGTTATCTAAGAACTTTTTCCACACTGCTGCTTCAGCAGCAATGCCTTCGAATGCACATGGCTCCAGGAACTGAATGTTGATTTCAAACTTTTCAACTTGGTTCTTATTGGCCTCGATCCTTGCTGGGCTCAACCGAAGCTGATCTTCTAGAAATTACATGCTAACGGTTGTGTGGCCTACCTCATTCTTCAGCACTAGGTCCTCAATGGTTCTAATCTGTTGAGTTCTGGCCTCTGCATCTTGATATCTTTTCTGCAATATTTCCACAAAGGCCTCATGGTTCGGGAACTCCTCAATCCTATGCTCAGCCTCTGTTTGACATCGGTTGTACGTATTCAGGAGCCTTCTGAAATATTCTGAGCATGCTCCCTGCGTCTTTTTTACAGCCTTCTTGAAGTATTCAGCAGTACTGATGGCGAACTATACTAGGTTGTGATCTCTCTTGAGGTCTTGATGGTCTTTTGCTGGTATCCCTTCTGGAGTCTCGGCATCATCTTCCGGCCTCGCCATTCTAGCACTCAATACCTCAAGAACATCCTAAGATCGATCAACGAAGTATGAGGAAGTTTCCATGATCTCTTCTAGCCTGTTGTTAATCTAAAGGACTTTGCACCTTTCTTCTTCCAGAGCGGTCTGCAGCTGTAGCATTTTAGCCTTCTGAGCCAGGATATGGTCCTTGAAAGGCTGTA
>LPNX010661209.1:8298-70496 GCA_001517045.1 Pseudotsuga menziesii
TAACGACGTAATAATAACTACGCAACATAAATATATTAAAAAAAATAACATACCAGAAAGAAAGCAATATCATTGAAACTTTCTTACATAATTATAAAAATAAATAAGCAACATAAATTTATTAAAAGAAAATAAATAGAAAAGCACGATAATTGGAATTTTTCTCATTAAGAATAAGAATATAGACGCTAATGTGCATCCTACACAATTGAATAGGGGTTTTATTTAGAAAACATCCAATAAATAGCAACATTATTTGATTGAATTAAAACTTGAACGGTTTGTTTTGATTTTTTTGAAGTTATAGTTTACGTAGAGGCAGCCATTTTGTTGATGGAGAGGGCATTCAAGCATTCCATGTAGAATGACGAGATAATTGGTATTATGTGCTTTTCTTAAATAGAGCTAATGATAGCCCCAAGGGTTAACTCAATTGGTAAGACATGCGTACACTCTCTCGGTTTGGGGGAGGTCACGGGTTCAAGCCTTGAGTCCTTTGGGGTTAGGTCTTCTGCTAGGATGGTCGACGGTTTACCACCTCTACCATTCACGAATGTGGGGAAGTATTGCTGGGTTTCCCGTGGATCTTTCCATGTGAGAAAAAAAAAGGTAGAGCTAATGAAGTCGATCAAATATTTTCAAGATAAATATTCAGCGACTTCGAATGAGCAAGTTTATTGAGAGAGATTGGGTTTCAATTTGGATGTGGAACTTGATAGTTTAAATTAATTTGCAAAAACACTTAAACTTAATTAAAATGGAATCAAATTTTCATAAAAACTAAATAAAAGGATTTCTTTTATATAAAATCATAATATGTAAAAAAAATTGTTCATAGATGCAAAATAAAATGGAATCAAAATTTCACTAAACTGAATTAAAAGAATAATTTTATATAAAATCATATTATGTAAAAGAAATTTGTTCATAAACCAACCTAGATTCAAATCCTAGGCTCTATCAAGCGTTAAGAGGGATCAAATCTCTCGAGTTGCAAACCCCTTTTTTAGTACAATACTTGAGGAGTGATTATGCGGAGGGGGTGACTGGAAATGATTGTATGCCCATACTGGAAGTTGATTCAAACAACTACCCTACCTGTATTAACTAATGCAACATGTAGCTTCATCTAAAACACTTTCCACTAATTAAAGTAATAAATATTCTTAATACTCTCAAAATTCTTATTCAATTTTGACTTTGATGATCCTAACAATGTAAAATCATAAAAACACTAACATAATAATTGATATTATTATTAAAAACATTATTGTTAAAAACAAATATTATATTTATATTTAATAAAAAGTCTAAGAAACAATAATATTTAAACTTTTTAACATTGATCCTGGGCTGAACCGACGATAGGACCGAGGCGAGCAGGCGATCTGCCTGAGGTTTATCTGCTCACCCAACACAGCACCCGAGGACCCACGAGCAGGTGCAGCAGGTCGGGTCGCGATAGAAGCTTCTGACAGATTGACTGGGCAACGCACCAATGGTTGAGGGAGGAGGACCCGATCCTCCTTCGATGATCCTGTAGACCCACACACTTCAGGAAATTGATGAATTCTAGAAGCTTGTAGCGGCTAATGGAAAGAAATCCATGTCTCCAAGGCAACAAAAGTTTGTCAAAAATCTTGCAGAGATCCCCTTTGTAGCTCTCCCCATGGCTAGATCCTGCAAGGCAACCATAAACCTTGTCGAAAAAGGATTGATCAAGCAGTTCATCGGCCTGTGGCCGTAGCCAAGGGCGATAGAAGCCTAGACCAAAAGGAACTGGAAACCACTGATCAAGGAGGAAGTAAGCAACTTATTCATTGGAAAGGGATTCTTTGTCTTTGTCTTTGAAAACAAGGAAGACAAAGAACTCATTTTTAGAAACATACCATACTTCATGGGGCCACAAGGTTTGTACCTTAACAAATGGACCCCAGGATTTGACCCATCACAAGATGTCCCATCTGCAGTCCCGGTCTAGGTGAAATTGCCACACCTACCCCTGCATTGTTGAAGCTAGGAATCCTCGGAGGCAATAGGAAACACCCTGGGCAAGTTCATAGATGTAGCAGAAAGGAGAGATTAATACTCTTGTGCCCGAATCTGCGTAGAGGTAGATCTAGAAGTAAGACTTTCAGAGGCCATTAACCTCACTATAGCAGACTGGTCCCATATCCAAGAGCTCGATTATGAGCAACTCTCATTCAAATGCAGACACTACCGAGAATATAGGCACTTTGCAAGACACTGCAAAAAGAAGGAAGCAAAACCAATGGAGACAAGGAAAGAAGCCCATTAGCAAACAAACCAAAAGAAAGCAGGGGGGAATCCAAACCCAGATCTAAAATGAAAGAAGGACAAGAATATCCCATGGGCCCAGGGCCTCAATCTAACCCAAGCCCCTCAAATATTCTGCAGAGATCAACGGAAGGAACATCAAATCCCTTCAACCTCTTGGATAATGATGAAGAAGACCGTGAAGGAGAGGAAACCCAGGAAGGGCAGGAGGAGGAAGAAATACCCAAGGAACTAGTTGGGAAATATCAAGAGGTACTACCAAAACCCTCACCACTCCTGCACTCAAAGTATCCCACAAGAATTCACGTCTCATCCCATTCTTATGCCGAAATTTCCAAGAGAAGGACACATGAAGTGATCTCCACCTTAGAAGAAGAACCCTTTGAAAAATTTGCTAAGAGACAAGGGAGGAAATCCAATAAAGAGTTAAGGGAAGAAGAAGCTGAAATCCAAAAAATGCAAGGAAATCAATTCACACTGGAAAGCTCCTTCACAAAGAACCCTAGGACGAGAAGCAACAAGGGAGGATCCTCCCACCACAACCAGAGTAAATAATGAAGTCGGTCTCTTGGAATTACAGAGGACTAGGTAGTCCAAACAGAGTGAAAGCGGTCAAAGATCTGTTAAAAATGGAACCTACAGATATCCTCCTGCTCCAAGAGACCAAAATGGAGGAAGAAGCTCTCCTCTCCCTCAACAAAGCGAATTGGAAAAAACAAGGAGGATATGCCGTCAACACCAGAGGAGCTTCTAGTGGTTTGGCCACCCTTTGGAACAAGAATGACTTTACCCTCCTCAACTCCTTCTCAACCCAACATTGGATCTTCACGGAGCTACAACACCTTCCATCCAAGGTTAATATCGCTCTCTTCAACCTTTACGTTCCTATCCATTACTTGGAAAAAAAAAGAATGCTAGAAATCTCTAGAAGGGTTTATTGAGATCTATTCCTCCCCCCAACATTTTACTGGTTGGGGACTTAAATCTGGTAAGGTTCTCAGAGGAAAAAAAAGGGGGCTTCTTTGAGAGGGACTACTTTAGATATCAGCTCGAAGACCTCATCCTTCAATGGGACCTCATAGACATCAAACCCAAGCAATGATGATACACCTGGATGAACAAAAGAGTGGGAGTGAAGCATATTGTTCCTCGGCTGGACTGGTTCTTAGCCGAAATCTCTGTCCTCTTGGAAGGGAAGATACTGCATTCCCAATTTCTGGTTAACCTTGCTTGTGACCATAAACTCATCCTACTCTCTATCCAAAATGTTGAAAAGTTAGGGTTGATCCCCTTCATGTACAACCTTTAGTGGATCTTTAATCTTGGCTTCTATGAGACTGTGGGAAAGGCCTGGGGACAACCAGTTTTTGGTTCCCTAAACTTTGTATTGGAACAAAAGATAAAAAAATACCAAGGTAGCACTGAAGGAATGGGTGAAAACTAACAACAAGACCCCAACCAAGGCAAGGCAAGAAACTGTCTCTTCCCTCCTAGCAGCTCAAATGGATATGGAAAGAAAGATTGTGGAGCCTTATGATCTAGAACATGAAGTAGAAATACAAGCCAAGACATATTAAGCTTTTCACAAAGAAGAAGATTATTGGAGAATCAAATGCCGCAACACCGGGTT
The DNA here is from genome assembly GCA_001517045.1 of Pseudotsuga menziesii. NCBI lineage: Eukaryota > Viridiplantae > Streptophyta > Pinopsida > Pinales > Pinaceae > Pseudotsuga > Pseudotsuga menziesii. Next base: position 12,227 of record LPNX010661209.1, read on the forward strand.
AAAAGCTGGGGACATGAACATTTCCTACTTCCATAGACAAGTAAAGGCTCGACAATCTCATAACCATATCGAACGAATTTGTTTGGAAAATGTACGAATTGTTAAAGGACAAGACCATTTTAAAGAGGAAGTGCACAACCATTTTAAAAGCCTCTTCCTTGAGGAACGATATGTGGATGAGGACAACACAAGGTATCTCCTGGAGAACATTCTGGTATGATACTCCCTTCAGAGAACAAGAATCTCCTAAATCCCTTTTCAGAAGTAGAGATCACATCTGTGGTATGGGGCATGGAATCGGACAAGGCACCAGGGCCAGACGAGTTCTCTAGTAACTTCTATAGAGCCTGCTGGAACATTATAAAAAAGGATATGACTAGAATGATAACAAGTTTCTAGCAAAAAGCCAAAATTGGGGGAGGAACGAACTCAACGTTCTTGGCTTTAATCCCTAAGGAGACCAACACAAGCACGTTCACTCGGTTCAGGCTGATCTCTCTGTGTAACATTTCCTACAAAATCTACTCCAATCTGATGGAAAATAGATTAAGAACTCTCCTTCATAAGGTAATCTCCCAGAATCAAGGAGGTTTCATCAAAGGACCACATATCCTAGATAATGCCATCCTCATCCAAGAAATGATCCATTCCAGCAAGGCACGAAAGGAGAAAGGCATGCTAATAAAAGTTGATAGAGAAAACGCATTTGACGGAGTCAAGCACTCATTTTTGTACAGATTTCTGGAAAAATTCAGATTCAACATTCAGTTTATAAGGAAAATTAAAGCTTGCAATGGGGGGGCCGTGAATAACTCCCCTAGTCAGCGGAAGGCTTGCCAGATTCTTCCAAGCGACACGAGGGATCAGGAAAGGATTCCCTCTCTCCCCGCTCCTCTATATACTGATTGTTGAATCACTAAGCAGGAAATTGTAGATGGAAATCGCGGTTGGGAACCTGCCAGGGATAAAAATGACACAGGGAGTTGAACCTATAAACCATGCATTCTTTGCTAGCGACTCCCTCTTCCTCATAGGAGCATCCAAGAACATTACAAAAGCTTTCAAAAGAATCCTTCACTCCTACTTTGTGGCCTCAGGTGGGAAAATTAACTATAAAAAAAGTTTCATTTACAAATGGAACGTGGATCAGGTGGCTCTTAAAAGAATTACACGTATGATGGGAATGCAAGGCATTGACAAACGTGGAAGTTTCAAATACCTAGGACTCCCTATCTCATCTGGTGCATATAAAGAAAATCACTCATAGGAAGTGGATAATAAGATAAAGGCCAAGCTTGGTAACTGGGGAGGACCCACTCTAGGAAGATGGTTCTAATAAACTCCGTTCTCTCCTCCCTCCCTATATACCAGGCGTCCGTATTACTAGCTCCAAAATCCTTTACATACAAAACCTCGAAGCATCTAATTTTTTTTTTGTGGAGAAGGGGGAAAGGGAACCAAAAAAAGTTCCACCTTGACAACTGGAATGTGGTTAGAAGATCCAAAAAAGAGGGAGGCCTACATATCCAAGACCCCCATTTAGCAAACCTGGCAATGGGTGGAAAAGTTCTTTGGGAAACTCTATCTCAAAAAAACCATTGGGTTAGCCAAACTATCTTGAAAAAATACCTTACCGGCATTGGAAGAAGATGCTTGGACACCCAATCCCTTCCAAAAGGAAATCCCTTATGGAATCTATGCAGAAAAAGGATGGAATTCTTCCCACCTCAACTCCACTCGATCCTAGGAAATGGAAATAATCCTGATATGGACGGATAACATTCTTGGCCACCCCCCCCGTCCTCAATAACATTACTGAGCTAGATGGAATCCAGAATCCGAGAATGGACTATGGGGAAAAACCTTATATGACATCTCAAGCTCGTAAGTGGATGGAATTTGGGAGAATTGGATCATCTCGAAGGTCCCACCGACCCTCTCGATAGCCAAGAAAACCCTCTTAAACCACTCTTATGATGCACCCTAATTCAGATCTCTTACCCGGACAACAGAGGGTGGAGGAAGAATGGAGAATATGCTGTTGGCCTAGGTTATAAGCTTCTTCAATATGAAAGAGACCCCAACTCCCAGAAGAAGATTTGGAAAATGGTTTGGCTTCCATTTGGACTCCCCAAAGTAATTTTCTTTTCCTGGCTCCTTGGACACACAAAAATATTGACCAGGGAAAATCTGGCCAAAAGAGGCATCCTTGGACCTCACCGATGTCTGCTTTGTTGCAAAGCTTTGGAAACCATCGATCATCTTTTTTTGGAGTGCAATTTCTCCTTCAAGTCTAGACTCTACTCCTCAATACCTTCAAATTACACCTCCCAACAACACTAATATCCCTCAACTCTTCACTTCATGGCAGAAAAGGTACCCTTCCTCTCTGAGACACAAGCCGACGTGGAAACAAATTTGGCTAGCACCTCCAAAGTACATTTGCCGAAAGATCTGGATAGCCAGGAACCAAGCCATCATCAGGGACATCTCTCCCAGCCCAGTCCAAGTAGTTGGACAGGCCAACGACCGCCTTTTGGAAACTCTAAAAGCTTCGCGAGAGAACCTTGATTCCACTACCACCGAGAAGGAAAGGAAGTGGATAGGGGATCTCCCCCCACTAGACAATCCCAACCTTCTAAGGCACCCAAAAAACTCTCAAAAGTGGAAAATAAGACTGTCTACAACCAAATTTGATAAATGGAGAAAAAACCAGAACACAAACTGCGTATTCTTTGATGGAGCCTCTAGAGGCAACCCAGGAGCAGCAGGTGCGGGAGGGGTGGTATACTTCCATGATGGAAACACTGACTTCAGTTACAGCTGGGGTTGGGGACAAAATCCAACAACCAAGCAGAAGCTTTGACTCTCTTAAAAGGATGCCAGATGGCCTTACTCTTGGGTTACAGGGAGATACTTATTTTTGGAGACTCTCTGATACTCATCAACTCTATAATTCATGGACACACATTGCCTAATGTCAATTTAAACTCCTTTATGGAGAGAATTCAGACGCTGCTACCTAAATTTGGCTCTATAAAATTCCGTCACATTCTAAGAAATCTGAATGATGATGCAGACCAAGCCGCAAATCACAGATTCAATCTTCTTGTTGGAACGCTTAACACCACGGTCCGGGAAAAGGAAATGCATCCAGTGATGTAAACTCTGTCACAAGAGAAAGCAAAGTAAATGCAGGTTTTATTGGATTGGATGGCAACGATGGATAAGTGAAACAAATGTTGGGGGTTGAGGAGCTCGTGAGCTGAGGAAACACGTGGTGAGCCGAGGAGCTGGAGGAGCTGGGGAGCTGAATAATGCCGGTGATGGGAATAAGGTAATATATCATTCAACTGTCCAACTCCTCAGCATATTCAATGTGACAGATGCCAACCCAATTCACGATTCATGTAATTCCAACACAATTCAGAGCATGGGAGAGGTTGGGGAATTTGCAGGAATGTCGTCTTGTTCAATCTACCAAACCATGGTTCAGATTCTTTTTACTGCCAGTGATTGAGTGGTATGAATTGAATTAATTACCAACTCGGTGCAACTCGAAAAAAACAAGAAATCATACACAGGGATGAAACCTTATGAGGGGATGATCTCCATCAGCTTCTTGGAATCCTCAAGGAGAGGGGAATTTGTGTAAAGAGCGGTATTTGGCGTTAAGCCGTGGCCTATTCTTTTTTAATCGTTCACGTGAAAAAAATAATGTTTAAACTTTAGAAGATGGTTAACTATATTTAAGTCTGGACATTTGTTGCCGTTGATGAAAAATACAACGCTTCAAGTAAAGAAAGATTGTATTCATATATGCCCATATCTATTTCTCTTTTCTTCACATTTGAAAAGCTTTGAATAACATTTAAATGCTCTGAATAATATCTATTTCTCTTATTTGTTGTAGAGTATGTTAAGTGGAGACTTCATCCTGATATGAAAGGTCTACCTGTCGGGTTAGCTACGATTCAGTGAACAATTGACGCTCTCTATTAAAAGCAACAGACAAGTAAATCAGAATCATGCAAGAGATAGGAATAAGTCCCAATGTCGTCGAAGAGCTCGCAAATAAGCCATGGAAGGAGGCTCGCGAATATCTCGCAGATGTGTATAATATTTCTCACGGATTGTTTTTTTCAAACAACATATTTACTCGCAGATTGTATCGCATATGTATTTACAATTTTGATTTTGATTTAAGCTTCACACACACATGTTTTTTTCTTTTCATTAATTTTTTTTATAAGCCGACATGAAACTTTTATATTTATTTTATATATTTATAGTTATTGTTAGTCACGTGACATGATCTCTTCCATACTAGGCTGTAGAGCACCTCTAGGCGCAATGACCTTGAACATCAAAAATGCATATTTAAAGTATCACATTTGCAGTTGTGTTTCTAAACCAGAGAATACTCCAATCGCATGGACGTGTAGTCAAATGAATTTGAACTAGAAATATAATGAAATACACCAATAATGTTCAAATAAGGCTAAAGACTAAAGCATGAAAAAGTAGCAAGCTTCTAACTCACCTAAAGCGACATCAACATCAATTTAATCCATAACGTACAATGGAGTAGGTTTATGATGATAGAGTGCAAAGACTAATGCCAATGAGCTTAATGTATGCAAAAATAATTAGATATAAACATAAGTTTATAGAACCCATGTCTAGTTCTCTAAGTTTTGTTAGACAACAAAACCCTATTATTTTCTTCAATGCATCATAGTTATTCAAGTCCATTAACATTAATGTTGTGGAGAATGTTCCAATCTCCACTAGTTCTAAACAATTGCTAGCTAGAAAAGGTTGGTCCAAAGGCCTTCAACAAATGATAATTCCCTTATTCTAGTGTCGTGCAGGTCTAACTGTTTGAGTGTTATGATAATCCCTAGTGATATACTCCAGAGGGTCAAGTGGGAGCAACACTTCAAAGAAAGATGCTTAAGTCGAATTAAACTCACGAAGGAATGTGATAACATCTCCAAACATGATCACCCATATAAGTTAAGATACATGAGGTTTGTAAGATTGCCAAGGGAGTTTGGCAATGTTTCCAAATTGTAGAAACCATTCAAGTTAATATGTTGGAGGTTTGTATGATTCCAAACTCATTTAGCAGTAAATTCATGCTTGCACGCATTCTCAAATGTTTGGACAATGTATCCACTATCCATCTCAATCTTTTCCAGGTGCTTCAACATCCCAATAGACTTTCGGAACTTAAAAATACTTTCATCAATATTCAACTATCTTAAGTGTAGAGGTGCCTACAATGATTTTTTCATGTTAAATTAAAAAACTTCCAACTGCTAAGAAAGGTTAAAAATACACACATCTTAAAAACTCAACACAACCACACCACAACAAAACAAATTTTTTTTTTGACCATCACTTTTCCACATTATTTCCAATTGGATCTCGTGGCCAAACACTTCTAAAACTATCAAATTCTTTAGTTGAATACAAGAAGGCGGAGATGAATAGTTACACGAAAAATCTAAGGAAACAACTTTCGAGTACCCAACACGTGAGGAAGAAACAATGTCCGAAACACTTTTCGAGCACCCATGTGAGGAAACAATTTCCAAACATGTTCCAAAATCCCATTGAAGAAATAAACACAATATAATATAAAACGAGAATCTCCACGAGTTCTCTTTTTTTGGGGTAACATTTACTTGTTGTTCTTAACTCTGTTTCGAAAAGTGGTGCTACAGGTAACACATTTTTTTTAATGCTAAATTTACAACTTTTTTGAAACCCCATCAGGTGCCCTTGCAATAAAAATTGTAAATAGACACTTGAAATAGAAAAGTGGTGATTAATACCTGTAATAATCAACCTACAATTGAGGGATAAAATTGCAACTTGCCTAGGAAAAAAATACAAAACTAAAAATAACCTAAGAAACCATGTCAATTATGAAAAAAACCCTAATACTAAACATATGGTATGAAGTTTGACAAAAGGGAGGAGGGATGAGTGACACGATTATGAGAATTGTGCTGCTAATCCCTCTCTCCCCTTCACCATCACTCTTCCACCCTCCCATTAACCCCCTCCCAACCCCCTTTCCCCAACTCCCCGCACCCCCTTCCCCACTCCATGCAATCAACCCCAATGGAGGGGTAATTTTTTAAAAATCTCTTTTGTAATATAATTAAAGCTTTAAAATAACAAATTTGGTTTACAAAGAAAAAAATGAAGAAATTAAAAAAAATTACTACACATAAAATGATAAAAAAATGTCACAAAATTAAAATTCAAAATGAACGAAAAAGTGACCAGTGTAGAAAAGACTTAAAAAAAAACAAAAACAAATTACATTATTAAAAAAAAGTTAAACTTTTTTATAAACTATTTGAAAAAAAATAAAAATTTAACATTCATAAAATTTGAATTTTATAAAAAAGCTAAAAAACCTACCCCACCCCCTCCATCCTCACCTCACCTCACCACCCACTGCCTCTCCCTCTCTCCTCCCCACTCCCTTCCCCCTCTCCCCCTCCCACCGCTCCCCCTCCCTTCCCCCTCTTCCCCTCCCACCGCTCCCCCTCCCCCTCCCTCTTTGACTTCCCCTCATCCCAACTCCTCCTCTCCCCAGTGCCACCCCTCGTGCACCCAAATGGTGGCCTTCCAAAGCAAGCGATGTGATTATGAGAATCACGCCACTTTCTTCGGGTGGCCTTTGGGTCACCCTTTGGGCGCACGAGGGGTGGCATAAGGTAGAGGAGGAGTGGGGGATGAGGGGAAGTCAAAGAGCGAGGGGAAAGGGGAGGAGGAGGAGAGGGGTAAAGGGGGAGGGGAGGGGAGGGGGAGGTGGGAAGGGAGGGAGAGAGAGGGGAGAGGAATATGTGAAGGGAAGTGGCAACGAGAGGGTAGGTTAGATTTTTTTCGTTTTTAATTTTTCATTTTAAGTTTTATATAAAATTAAAATTTTAAGTATTTTTTTCAAAAAAAATAGTTTTTTAAAGTTTTTTAAATTTTTTTTCCAAAAGTTTACAAATATTTAAAATTTTCTTAAATAATTTTTTGTTAAAGGTAGTCTATTTTTAGATTAACTTTTTTTAGTTATTTCATTTTTATTTTTATTTTTAATTTGTACATTTCTTCTTAAATTTGTTTTTAAGTTTATGTTTAAAGTTGTTGTATTTAAATTTAAACCTTGAATAAAAACGAGGGTGATTCTATGAGGTCAGGGTGATTCTATGAGGTCAATTTTGAAGTTAGGGGGTTGATTTAGGGTTTCAATTGCAACGACACCACTTGGGGTTTACCAAAGAGTTGTAAATTTAGCTCCCCTCCCCCTCCACACAAAATGGGGTGATATGCATATCACCCCTTTTCGTTTTAGGGTTGTTTTTTGGTGTTTTTTATGCAAAAAATTGAATTTTTATGCCTAGAGTTCTCATTTTATAGTATATTTCGTTAAGAGAAATCCCACCGGAGCCATAGAATATTTGACAGTTTCATTAGGTTGGATATGTTTTCACACCACTCACGTGCAACCCTTAGTAGCTGCAAACTACATAAACCGATAGAAAGATTTATGATCTCCAAATGACTTACCAAAGATAGGGTTGATGTTTGTATATTAATTTTGTGTACTTAAGTTGTTCATAAAAAAGTGTTAGAAACAAGTGACATCCCTGAAAATTTTAAAATTTTAAATCAAAGATCAAGCACATTTCCTCCTTCCCCTGCCTATCCACTAGATTGAGCTCACCTTAATAACGACGATGCCAATGCACCCTCTAGAACTAAGGCCGCTCAAAGAAATATCTTTTTCCAACAAAGCATAAATGTTTGGTTGAGGCAGATAGGGAACCATGGGAATTTTTAGGCCTATGCCAAGCTAGACGATCACTAGCTTTCTAGATAGAAACTCCAGTTCCAACGGTAGCAAGAAGCAACATGCTCCACCGCTAGTCTCTAGACACACCTCCATTTCACAAAACACGGAGATAGGAAAATGACCGCCCTTCTTTCTTGATGTTGCTCGGAGCAATTTAGAATTAATCCATTCATTTGGACTTCTGAGAACATGCTCATGCTCTAAAATTCATATCAAACTCAATTTATGTGTGCCTCTTTAGGTGGGTAGGACGCTTTGAAAGCCAAACAATATATAGGGATGAAATCAGATCCACACTATTAATGCTTCATGAAAAGTGGGAAATTTTTTTTGTTTAAAAATACCCTCAAACCACAAACTTAGGGATAATGTAACAATAAATATCATTTTCCAAGATGGATAAAGGGAGAAATACCTTCCACAAACCCTCATTCCTAAAATAATGGGGGCGAATGAAGACTTTACCTAACATTTAATGGGCGAATGTGGTTTTTTTTGATATTTTTTAGTTGGGATATATATATATATACATGTTGGGCTAATTAATTTATTTTTATAAATGTTTTTATACTAAAATTCACGCTTTGAAAATTTCAAAATCCTTGAATTTTTCTCATGGGCTAAATTTTGCACCTAAAATTTTCTATAGTTAGAGAATGGTGATAATAACACAAAAACATTTCAAACTATGTCAACCACCAAAAGAATGTAAACACTATTTGGTAGATCGAAAAGATGGATGTATTCATGGCCTCACCTTTCAAGGATATTGCACAAATGGAGGTGAATCGTTCAAGGATATATATAAGAAAGATACTCTCGATGACCATAGTGGAGGTTATATAGATCAATACTTTATGAAGAAGGGAATTTAATGTTTGTAGAAGAAATTTCAAAGGATGAACTTTAATGGGTTTGGCATATATTTAAAAAAGATAAGAGTTTGGGGTTAGATGGGTGGTCCATTGAGTTTATCTTAGGGTTCATCAATTTGATGGAGGAGGATTCATTGAGAGTTTTAACTGATTCTAGACTTCAAGAAAAACTACAGCAACTATTAACACTACCTTTATTATTTTGATTCCAAAGGTGGATAATCTTGAATCATTTGATCATTGTAGGCACATTTCTTTATGTAATTGAATTTATAAAACTTATTCAAAGATGATATTTATTAGAATTAAAAGGTTGTTATATAAATCAATATTGAGTGAACAATTTGAGTTCTTAATTGGGAGATAGATTCATGAGGCCATTGGCGTGGCTCGGGAGGGTATATACTCCATTAAAACAAAAACCACGACTTCTATGATTATTAAGATCAACCTCTTGAGGATTATGGTTGGGTAAGCTACTTGTATATGAGGTTGATGATGCTACATTTAGGTTTCATTTTACATTTTGTTAATTAGGTTACAAGCAATTTCACCTCAGTTTGCTTTGCTATAATAATGATTGGCTTATCCTCAACTTTTTGGATGTACCTTGTCACCCCTTTTTTTATTAGAGTGGTAGAGGGACTCACGAGAGAATTTGTAGAGGCAAAAAGGAATGGCCAATTCAAAGGGATTTGTATAAGTGGTAATGTTTAATTATCCCATTTGTTGTTTATGGACAATATATTACTTTTCTAGTATGGATATAGAAGGCATGCAATGAAACTAAGGGAGATCCTTGATTTATACTGTAAACCTACAAGTATCCTAATCAGCTTTAAAAAGTATACAATTTCTTACTTTAGGATAGATGTTGAGGAGATTCGGTTTTATGCCCAATTATTTTTGTTCCAACAACTTGAAATTGAAAATGGTCATAAATATTTGAGTTTTCATCTCAAATCAAATGCATACATAAAAAAGGTTTGGATTTGCCTTATAACAAAAGTGGAGAAGAGACTCTATGTTAGTGTAACATTTGTCTCTCCCAAGGGTGTAAATTGGTTCTTGTTAAATAAGTTATTGATGCAATTCTTATTTTTGGATATATATATTTTATACCAAAAGGAATGCATGGGAAAATTATGTAGTTTCAATTCAAATTCTTATGGGCTTAAAGTATGGACAAAAGAAGGCTGACTTGGGGAAAATGGACTTATATATTGCTTTACAAAAGGATTAAGAAGAATGGGGCATCGAGAACATACTCTTTTTTAGTGAAACACTAGCTACAAAGTGGGTTTGGAGATTGATAGAAAGAAAGGGTTTATGGTGTTGTGTTATATATATATATATATACACACTCACACAACCTAAAAGGTGGAAGTTTGGATACAAAAATATTGGCTTAAAAGAAGACATAATGCCTCAATTAAATGGAAAGGCATGGTGATTGCTTTTCCTTTCGGCAAATAATATTCTTATTGTGATATATGAAGGATCTTGGATTGAGTAAATTAACTTTATCTTTTTTTTTTTCATTTAGTCTCTAAATATGCATTAGTAAAACATTTTTTTGATACTAGTTCAGTTTTGTTGACTTTTACATAGGCCTTTAGAGTCATAATTTGCAAATTTATCAAGTTCTATTAAAAAACTATGCATATGTGACTCTCATGCCTTTGATGGCATTTTTTCATAAATACCTCCGAGGAAGTCCATTTACAAGTGTTTGGTACCTGTGTTTGTGTAAGTGATTTTGAGGATAAGTTTTGAGCCAATAGTATGAGAGCCCCATAGTAAACCATACAAATACTATTCAATCATCCAATCTAAATACTTTGTTGCCATATCAATAAAACGATTTTTGAGCTTTTTGATGATATTCTTTGCATAAGTGTCTCTTAGGAGGTTCACGTTCAACTAAAAACTTGTAAAACCCTATGGAAATCCATCTTGTTTTGTTAATATTTTCTGAAGGTTATTTTTTATTTTATGGAAATGCTTTACTCTTAACGCATTGTTTTTGTTTTTTTGTTATCCATGAAGCTTAGTATTTTGATCTTTATTCTTTTAATTCAAAGATATGTCAACAATTTTATGGTATGTTCAATTCATATTATTTAATAATATATAATTTTTGTTTTCAAATATTTTGTAAAAAACTATTTTAGTTAAATTTAACCATCTTTTTATATTTTTTCACTTTATCCTAGCATAAATGGCTAAGCTCAACTTTTTCGGTGCTTTTACAATTAAGTAGCCTAATCCATTGAAAGTTCATCTATTTTAATATTTTGAATTCTTTAAATAATTCTCCATTCCTTAAAATGATGTCAATCATGTATACTTTTCTTGCAGGGGTGACAAAAGCATTTCCTAAGAATTTGTTAGTGATATATAGTTTGTTTTCCATAATATTGGTATGTGTGTTTTGACATAAATATACATCTTCATTAAAAATTAAATTTGTTAATACTTTAATTAATAAAGTATTAAATATATTCATATGTTTATAAAAAAGACACGGACCAATATAGATGTAGTTCTTGGTTTTATATATATTCATTTTCTGTAATTACTGTATATGCCACTATTTTTGTGTAATTTTTGAAAAAATATTTGAAAAGTAAATTGGATTGATTATAAAATATTTTTGGTAACATGGAAATTTGTGTATATAATGTATTTTAATAAAATGAAGATTCATTATTAAGTAATTAGCATTAAGTTAGTACATCTATAAAGTCCAAACCATAGTACAGAGGTAAGTTTGGGGAGATTTGAACTTAACACTTTCCATTTACAACTTATTATATTTACCACTTACTTTGCCTCTAACAAACAAATAATTTTAAATATTATTTTAATTTTCAATATCATTTCCTTTATCGCTATACAAATACACATTTATCCCATTCACATTAAACATATAAAATATATTAATTTGAGTTAAAAAATAATGTTCTCCTAAAAATTTAGGAACTCGCTTTAATATAAAGTCATTTCATGGGCAAACAAATAGTTTTAAATATGGTTTTAAATTTTAATATCTTTTTTTAACAATATACAAATAAGAAGTCATTTCATATATATATATATTTTAACAGAAACTAGAGAATGTCATTTCATATTCTATATATATATTAACAGAACCCAGAGACTGTATTGTATTTAAATAAAAAGGGAAGAACATGTATTTCAAACTGTTTATTCACACAAGAGCTGAACTGTCTATGCTAGATACAATGAGCAAAAAGTTGCTTCTATGTCAAAAAAGACAATTGACTCCCTTCATAGGGTATATACGAACGAACTTACCTAAAAGCAAAATACAAAAAAACATAGAAAATCCATTTAGACTTTAGTTACTTATGCTACTTTTCACCTGGTTCATGGATAGGTTGCACTAGTGAAGTCTCCTCCATTGGGTGGCCTCTTGTAGGAGAGTTTCGGCAATGGCTGCACTAGTCCATATTAACCAGTTTTTGCACATCTTCCTTGATGTTGTCAACAGTCCCCATGAGCTCACGTAAATTCCTATGGTTGTCTTCAATTCTAGAATCCTGACAGCCCATTTGGTTCACAATCCATTTCACCTCCTCTGCGGTTGCGCTACCATCCTTGACACCCTTGTTCATTAGGTTGTAAAGCCAACACATAGGATGTTTTATGTCCTACAGAGTTGCTTGTAAATCATTCAAGGTGACGTCCCTGCCATTGTTTTCCATTGGAACCCGAGAGAGGAACAACTTTGTGTACACAAAGGGAGCAAGATGAGCCAACTGGGTGCTAGTTCGCCTTTCATTTTCGTCAATGCAGAGAAGGCCTAATGAGATCTGCGCCTGGGTCGTCTCTACAGGAAGTCTGAGTCTAGATGCTTCTTTAGAGTCATAATAGGGAGCAAAAGGATCGAGAGAAGTCTTCATGCCGAAGCCTTCTTCCATGGATCATGCAAAAGATCTTATCAAATGGCCAAGGGGCAGGTTTCCTGGCCTGGCATTTATGCCTGTCACATGGACTTCGTCGCCACTTGTGCGTAATGGAAAACCATTGGTCGTTGGAGAACAAGAGAGATGCCGGATGTGGGGACGACGAGAAGGATGGATGCCCTTCCTTGGGCAAGTGGTTAGAGGTCTAGGGGACATAAATAAAGTTTTTAATTTGATCCTTAACTATCGATAAACCAATTTTTAACTTAGCTCCTTGGTTAGCTAAGTTGTCAGCTTCAAAGTTGTTACTTCTGAGGGTATGATAAAAAACAATTTGAATTTATTTGCGTAGATTTGTCGGACTCACTCATAGATTCTCTTGATTTTAATTGCACCATGATTGTATCATGAGGTCATTTTTTGAATGACTTGTTTTGAATCTCCCATGCCTGTGACTTTTGTGATCTTATTTTGTCTTACCAGATCCAACCTAAAGAGAAGTGCAATCCACTCTGCTTCATTATTGTTTTTGTGATGGTTTTGTGACCTAAACCCCAAGGGTATGTCGAAACGATATTTCCTCCAAGATTGTAAATAATCCCATCCCCACCTGCCTCCCCAATATATATATAATATATTAGTACCACACTTTAATATTAAATTCATTTCATATGTAAAAAATTGTGTAATTACTTACAAACCCAAGAACACACTTTTATAAAAAGACATTTAGTAATTACACACCTAAAAACACACTATAATAAAAAGGCATTTTCCAAATTGTTATAATAGTGTCTATATTTACAATTTTACCAATATTTATAATGGGATGGTATTCTCAAAATCCATCAATCAAGGAGGTAGTATTCACAAAAGCTTTATAATAATGAAATAATGATTTTTCCATTAGTATTGTGAATATATTATTGGAACAAATAAATTTTGTTTATTTTTATTTTTTTGTATTTTTCAAATTAGTATATTTAAACTTTATATTTAAATATGTCAAAGGTAATTTTCTTAAATTTTTTATAATAACAAAAATTGATATATTAGTCCATAGCTTAATTGGTTGGAGTCTAAATTAAAAAAAAGTTTGATATTGAGGTATACATCTTTGGGCTAGTAACAACTTTGCCAATTAACACTAAGATGTAGTAGGAAATTAAACTATTCTCCATATTTTAAAGAGAAATATTAATACACTCCAAAAGTAAAGAGGTAAAAATCAACCATATTGCTTTTCCATCTCTCATTGCAAAATACAAGGTAAAAATCAGTAAAAATTAACCTTATTGTTGTTATTCCATCTCTCATTACAAAATACAGGTATATCTAACAAGAAAGTACATGCTTTATTGCACAGACATTGGGTAGAAATCAGCTTTACTGTTCTTCCATCTTTTATTGCAAAATACATGTATATCCAACAAAAGAAAGTATAAGCCAAGTACTACGGAGACATTTTTTTTTTCACTCGAAAAAAATACATTCCTTGGTATTCAGAGAATCAAAGGAACTTTTTACATCTTCAAGTAAATCTGCCATATACTGCACATGTACAACAATAGTAAAAACAGTGCTAACCTGGACAGTACAGCAAATACACTCCTATCAGACAATAGTACAACATGGAAATACATGAAAATGCAAATAAATATCCACAGTATCTCATACTCAAAGCATTTTGTGTTCACTACAATGAGAAACCTCTCATAGGAAGACTATCAAGTACAGTCATTTATGTTCCTAAAGAACATAACAGGAACCCAGAAATCTGATCCAAGGAGGGGGTGAATCTCAAGTAATCAATAATAGATGCTCAGCAAACCTGAAAGTATCTCAATGAATCTGGAGAGATCAACTGAAATAAAAAGAGCATATTCTAAAAGAGCTGTGATGAGCTTTCCCCAATAATCTCATTCCCGAAATATTCAGTAATAAGGAGATGTCCCGGTACCATGTGCAATCCCTCCTTTGATAAGATGTTTGCCCTCCTATTATGTTCCCTATAAACATGACTGAGATCCACTCACATGAAGGAGGACATGAGAATCCTAGTGTTGAGGCACCAGGCCTCAAGATTCACCATATCCAAGGTAGATTCCAATTTAGCCCACTTTATAATCACAGAGGAGTCGCCAAAGATATGTAGGTAAGGTAACCCAATATCCTTTGCGACCCGTAGTGATGCCCAAAGTGCTAAGAGCTCAGCTCTAGTGTTGGTACTTCTGCCACATTCGAGCTTGAAGGCAAGAAGGTGAAATTCATTCAGCCAGAGACAAAATCCCGCACCCCCCAAATCTTTTGCAGCTGCACCATCAAAAAAGATCGTAGGATACACCAAAGTAGGAGACTTCCCAATGTTCCTAATACTGTGCTTATGTATCAGAGGAGGCTTAAAGGTCAAAAAATCATCATAAATGATAAATAACAATCTGTTCAAGCTGGGCTCCTGATCTTGAAAACATAAACGGTTCCTAGCATTCCAAATATTCCAAATGATGAATAAAGGCATATATAGTAAATACCCCTTCCGAGAAATCCAGCAGGTTAAAATTTCCTGAAAAGTAGGGCCACTCCAGTCCAAGTTCACTTTTAAAATACAGCTAAGGCCTCCAATTACCTCCTTCAGAAACCTACAGCTGACAAAAAGATGTTCAACCGACTCTGCCTCCTCTTTGCAGAGACAACATCTATTTGGACCATACCATCCTTTCTTGCTTAAAGAATCCCAATTATTTATTTTTTTATTGCATGAGAGCCACACAAAACATTTGATCTTAAGCGGGAGGTTGAAGAGCCAAATCTTCATCATAATATCATTTTCCAGCACATATTTGTGATTTGAGACAATTAAATCATAGGCTTTCCTTGCTGTCACAATACCCCTCTGTTCATCATACATCCATAATAGTCTGTCCTCCGAAGAACCAATCCTAATACCCTCATGTGATAGTCCAGTAACATATGAGGACCACTGATCAGCCCAAATCCCACCCAATAGCAGGTCCGAGGCAGAGTACCATACAGACCCATCCAACCTACAGCCTTCCAGATTTTGTGCATGTGCCAGATGTGTAATACCCAGAATAGTGAGATAATCCCTAAGCTCCTCGGAAAGAATATACTTTGAGTTGAGCCCAGCAATGGGATCAATACCCACTCTGATTTTTAATCCATTCCCCACCTTCCATCCCAGCTGACTGGTAATCCACTCAATAATTCTGATAAATCCATTCCAAAAATAAGAGGTACCAATAATACTAAAAGACCGGCCACGAATCAAGACATCCAGAGGTCTGTTTTTTAAGTATTTATAGGCTATGATTCTGCTCCAGGTCCCAGTACCAGTAAGAAGGAGCCATAAGCTCTTGAGTCTTAGAGAGATACCAAACCATTCCAGGTTCTTGATGTCCCAGCCACCAAATTCAATAGGAAGGGCAAGAGTTTCCCAGTTGACCAGATGGGATAGACTGTGGCCTACAGAGGATCCCCAAAGAAAGTTATATATGAGTTTGCGCAAAGTATTAAGAATGGATTTGGGACATCGAGCCAAAGCAAACCAATATACAGCCAAACCAGTAAGTATAGCTCTGATAAGGACCACTCTACCGCCAAGAGATAGATACCTGTAAGTCCAGTTTTTAATCTTTCTTTCAAATAAAAGGACCAGCCAGTTATAATCAGAAGTATGGTATCCCAACGGTTTAAGATTGAATCCCAAGTACTTAAAACCCACAGTGATAGGATCCATCTTAAAAGGAAAGATTACAGCGAGTTCCTCCCTGAACTCAAAGTCTACATTTTGGTAGAGAAAAGAAGACTTAATAGGACTAACCACCATCCCAGATACCCCACAGAACAAATCCAGAGCTTCTTTATAGGCCCTCCATTCATCAATAGTGCCTGCCCCAGTAAGAATAACATTATCTACAAAAAACAGGTGCGTTAAAGACAGGTTGGGCGAATACTGATACCCCAAGATCTTCCCAAGATGTTGAGCATGCAAGATGATTCGGCTGAGTCCCTCCATAATCAAGATAAATAAGAGAGGTGATAGGGGACAGCCTTGTCTCAGCCCTCTAGATACAGAAAAGAACTCAGAGGGAGTCCCATTAACCAAGACAGCAAGACAGGAGCCCGTAACACATCCCATAATCCAATTTACATCCAATAGAGGAATACCAATCTGTATGAGCAACATCCTGATGAAAGTCCAGTTTGCTCTATCAAAAGCTTTTACCAGGTCCAATTTTAGAACCAAGGAATAAGAATTTTTTGTCTTGATTGAGTGCAAAAGTTCCTGGGTAATACCCACCGGTTCAGTAATTTGTCTATCCTTGAGAAAACCAAATTGGTTGGCTGACAGAGAGCGGTTCAATATGGGCCTGAGTTTGATAGCCGCAATCTTTGAAATAATCTTATAGACCAGATTACATAAGGAGATCGGCCGGAAATCGTCAAAGGTTGAAGGCTTTTCACATTTTGGAATCAGGGTAAAAAAGGTAGAGTTCCAAGCACCTGTGACTCTACCAAATAGTCTAGCTTGTTCCATTGCCTTAACTAGTTCCTCCCCTACCAGGTCATAAAAGGCCAGAAAAAATTCAACAGGCCATCCATCTGGGCCTAGACTCTTGTCCTTTTTAAACCCCCTGAGCACAGCTTCAACCTCCGGGCCAGTAATGGGCTAAATAAAACAATTAATATCTTCATTCGTGGTCATCTAAGGAAAAAGACTGACCACCTTTAGTTGTTGAGAAATATCTGAGCACTTATCATCATGAAAAAGATTACTGAAGTGTTTTACGCCAAGAGCCTTCAGATCCAAGTCCTCCGATACAGTAATACCATCCTGGCTATTAAGTGACCAGGTGGTGTTAGTGTTCCTTCTGGAAGAGGCAAAATGGTGAAAAAACTTCGTATTAGCATCCTCCTCATTTATCCACAGCGCTCTACTTTTCAACCTCAGAGTCGTGAGCTTGTAGGCCCAGTACTTATTCTTTTTCTCCTGAAGAGCATCCCATATATGTTTGTTAGAAGCCGATAAAATACCAGAGCCCTCCAAAAGTAGATCTGATATGCCTTTATTGATGTCCAAAATCAGCTGCCTCCTTTCAGTATTCTTAGTTTTTTCCCATTTCTTTACAGCAGCCTTAAGTCTACTTAACTTGTGGGTAAATAAATCCATGTGGTTGCGATCTGTAGAATCCAGTGTATCATTCCAGGAGGACCAGACCAATTTCTTGAAATCCTCCTCCATAAGCCAAGCTCTATTAAATTTGAAAGGCCTGCAAGGGACAGATCTGAAGGGCCCCCACTCCAAACAAATAGGATAATGATCTGATACATCAAAAGGGTAAGCCCATGATCGGTAAGAGGAGAAGGAAGGCAGGATAGACTCTGAAACCAAGAATCTGTCCAGTCTCTTGCAAATGCCCTCATCCCCAGCTCGTCCGTTCCTCCAAGTGGGGGTACATGGGTCCATCGTAAGATCCACCAGCAGATTACCAGAGATAAGATGGGAAAAATAGAAAGCCAAAGGATCCAACCTAGCTTTAAGCCCCCATACTTCAGAAGATGATAAGGTGAAATTGATATCCCCAGCCAGAATTAAGTTAGGTAATCCCAACAACCCACCAGACACCAGGCTGTTTCAATAGCTAGTCCGGTTAACATAAGGGCCATAACAGTTAATTACGGTAAAAGGCTCAGACATGCTTTTAAAAGTAGCTTTAAGTACAATACCAGCCAGTGATGAAAAAGATTTACATCGAACCAAGTGAGGGTCCCAACCCGCAAGAAGACCTCCAGAGAGACCACAAGCATCAGAAGCACAAAATTCGCAACCAAGCATGAGTTTAGAGAACAAGAAAAGTGCATGTGCATGACTGCACATAGTTTCCTGAGTTCGGAGACATTGTGAATACAGGTATATCCAACAAGAAAGTACATGCTTTATTGAACAGACATTGGATAGAAATCAGCTTTACTATTCTTCCATCTTTTATTACAAAATACATGTATATCCAACAAAAGAAAGTATATACCAAGTGCTGGAGAAACATTGGGTATAAATTAACCTCACTATTCTTTTTCATTGCAAAATACATGTATAATAAAAAAAACTAACCATAAAACAACCTGTATCCTCTAGTTGACAGATTTTACATGGTTTGAAAATGGTTTTAATCATTTTGCTATCAGTAAAGTCCTAATCATTCCACTATAACTAAAAGTGACTTCAATCATTTTGCTAATACATTTGAGCTATAGCTATTCCATTTAAGTTTCCAAACAGCTTCCCAAACCTGAACATGCATATAAAAGCCATATATACATTTAAAAACTGTAAATTTATTATAACATATTTTAGCATTTATATATATATATATATATATATTTTAAATCTGGATTTATCACGGAAATACAAACAATAAATCAATCTAATTTAATTTTCTGTAAATTTCAAGATTAAACAGACATCCTAATCTAATAGTGTACTGTAAAGCAACTCTAGTATTCAATTGCAATTGCAATGACTTTAATCACAAATAACATGACTTGCATACCTTCGGTTGATATTATCTCAAGCGTGACTTGTTTGAAAACTTCTAAAGCCTGGGTTTTACTCGCAAGAGTCAGTATCCATCCCTTTTCTGCATCCATTCCATTCTGATCAGCGCTTTTAATGTTATAAACAGCAACCTGATCGTAGAAATTTTCATCTTTAAATAATTTGGAGTCTTCTGTCCAAAGGTATAAATGTAACATTCTTCCGCACCGATGGGTTTTCAGGGGCGGTGTCATAGAGTTCATCTCGGGCATGGACTTCACTTGGTTTAAATTTTACACGAAAGCGAATACCCGTGTGTCCATGAGTGATGAAGCACATCAGTATTGCGCTGTGCGAATGTACATTGTTTAGCAGCATAGGAGATCTCGATGTGGCCGTTATAGGGACATCCATGACTGTAAGATGCTCAAAACTGCTCCGTATATTATGCATATTTTTTACAATGTTCTGCAAAATTTTCACAACAATTTCATTTCAGTTAATTTTTAACAGTGTTAAATCTTTTCTTTTTCAAACCTGACATTTCCAAAATAAACCACCCACCATGTCATTAGGATATGTGGAACCAACCAGAGCAGCTGATATTTGAGAGGGCGATGTCTGCACAAATTTCTAAATTCAACTTCAACATACAAAAGCACAAATATAATATATGCATCTCCCTCAGTTTCAAACCTACAGATCCACCCACGTTTATTTCATTACTCTTAGTTTCTGTGTCAATAAATATCTATACTTTTTAATAGATACTCACAAATAATTGGCATATGGCATCCCAGATAACTCCACTGTGTGTAATGGGGAGGTAATTTAACCGTTCCAGCTCACTCAATGCTTCTATGCTCTCTAGCTTCCAACAGCTCTCTGCTCTAATTTCTTCCAACGATCTCAATCCTCAGTGTTTGCAGTTCTTCACAAGAATTTATGTTTAGAAATTGAAGGTGTAAAAGATTTGTCAATGTTTTCAATTTTGTGCAATGTTCCAAGCTCAGTCTTACTAGTGTTGATGGGAAGCCTCGAACCTGTATCAGCCGAAAGTTCCATGAAATATCAACAATTTCAAGCCTAGGGAAAACGCGTTCAGGAATGCATATGTGGGATATGTTTGTGTTCTTAAAAAACAACTCTCTTAGAACATCCATGGCATCTTGATGAACACTAGTATTCACCGCGGAATCATATAGTTCTAATTTCAATAGGTATGTTGATTTGATGTAAATTGCCGCATTTGAACAAAATCAACTCTCTTAAGCCCATCAAACTTGTCACAGAACCTGGCAACTCTTGTAATAGTGGGCTACCTATTTTTAGTTGTTCTAGCTCGTCCAGTACTTCTATGTTCCCGGGCAATTCTTCTTACCTGAGTGTTTAGTAAAATTGAAATATCAACAATTTCAAGCATTGCAGCGACCTGTATCCCTATACTTTTAAGCTTGACGGCAACCCGCCACAAATTTCCAAAAACTCCTCGACGATATCTTCATACCCTTCAAATAGTTTTGATTGGAGGAAAGCATCACGGCAGAAGAGCTCTTGAGCATGTTTTCTTGGCAACCGCTTTACATTATACAACAAAGTCTCTGCAGGGAAGCCTCTGATTATATCTTTATCACGAGATGTGATGAGAATGAGACTACCAGCTCCCAACATATCGATAGCTAGGAGACTTTTCAATTTCTCTCTATCATTCACGTTGTCCAGAACAATCAGAACTTTTAACCCTCCGAGACTCTTTCGTAACATGCTCCTACCGCGTTCTGGACTCAGAATCTCGACATAGATATCCAGCAGATCACTGAATAGCTGCCGGTTAAAATCTGAACCTCTCAAATTGAAAAAATGTTTAGCTAGGGTTGACTTCCCCACTCCACCTATGCCAACAACCCCTATTACCTTTATATTTGTGGAGCCATGTTTCAGAATTTTATCTTCGAAATCGTCAAGGCTTGGTCCAGCCCAACTGGGTTTGCAGCAACCTCTGAACCCTCATATTTTACCTCTTTCGATACTCGTTGCACAATATCGTCCAAAAATTCCGCATGATTACTGACAACAATATATTCAGTCATGATCTTTACTAAAAAGAATGTAAGCAACTCTTGATTCAAGAAATAGCAAGTTGTTTATATGAAAATAAGTGTTGAACATGATGTCACTTTTTCTTCGTTTGAATTTCGAAACCGGAAATGTCTGCGGCTTCTCTGAGTGCTTCCTTCCATTCCTCCACGACTTTGCCTTTCGCTTCGTGTTCTCGGAAGGCCGCAGCATAAGACACCCGACTTGTGTCTCGGAGACGACGAGGCTTAACGTCACAGAACACATGTATAATCGTGCGATCATGACATGATCTCAAAGTACAATGAGCCTTAGCTAAAACTAAGTCGACTAAACTTGAGTTTAGGGCTCAGTTGATATTAAAATTTAATTTTCACTTTTTACGTCGACCACTTTTTTTTTTCTTCACTTGTCCGGTGAAACTTGTTTATCTCGTCACTAGACAAGTTTTGTCGTGATTTTATCTCGACCACTTGTCACTTCTAAGTCGGCTCACTTCTTCGACTTCTCAGCTCACCTGTCCGACCACTCAAGTCGGTTGACCCCTTTGATTTCTCAAGTCGGCTGACCTCTTCCACTCGACCACTCGACCACTCAAGTCGGCAACCTCAGTCGGCTGACTCAACCGACCTCTCAAGTCGGCTCACACAACCGACCTTGTCCATTCACTTGACACATTAACAAATCCAAATAACTTATAAAAACATATGCCCAAATATGTAGGAAGACTTGAGTCGACCAATGTGCCGTAAAACCTGGAATTTCCAGGGGTGAGAATTTTATGGGTTCTTTGATCTTTCACTTAATGGTAATTGTAAAAGACATTTACCCAAGTAAATCTGGAAATATGTGCGGCCAAATAATAGCCGAAATAACAAAGTATTACAAACTTATTGGTCTAGACTTGTCTGTCCAGACTTGTCTTTTTACAGAGCTTCATCTCTTCGACTTAATCACTTACACAGAAGCTTGAGCTTCGACTTCTCTTTTCTCACCTGGAGTTCTCTCTACTGTCTAATGTCTGTAATCTCTCTTGACTCTCTAACCTAATTTACAATTTGCTTCTTCTATTTATAGGCAACCTGAAAATTGCTTCTACATGGGTCGATTGACTCACCATTAAACACTGTAATAACTATCTACCTAACAACTTAGCTTCAGAAATAAATTCGACTGGTTTACATTGTCTAATCGTGGACTCTTCCTCCTTGTGAGACTGACAGACAAGATCTTGACTTGTACAGACTTACAGACTTTGATAGAGTCGACTGAGAGTCAGGTAAAGATCTGCGAGTAATTACATTTTTCCAACAAAGAGTTCATCCAGGGACGGACGTGATTCAGCGTAACGCTTAGAACAAATGGCAACGTGAACGGAGGCACTGGCAACGGCTTTTCTGATTGCAGGGCAAATGTCACGTCCAGCGCGAAGTTCCTCCATATCGAGAAAGACGTTCAACCCATGGTTGATATAAACGTGGTAAGATTCATGCAGTGGCTCTATTCTAATCATACCCAAGATGAAGGTATTTGAAGGAAATAAACAGAGTGCAGAAACCAAACAGAGTAGAACCGAGTATTTGATACTACTGTATGTGCAAATGACACAGAGAGTTAATCTAATGCAAACTGACTTCCATTATAAAAGCATTGATGAGTTTATCTGGTTGATCCCTTCCATCAAATAGGGAAGGAGCTTATCTCGATTGTTGATTCTTTTTATCTAATAAGGAAAGAGTTTATCTAGATTACTGATTCTTTCTATTCAATAGGGTGTCTCTATTGTTGATTTCTTCTTATTCCCATCCAACCTTGTTACCTTCTTATGGCCATCCAACAGGAAAGGAGGTTATCTTGATTGCTAATTCTCTCCATTCCATCCATTGCTGATTCCTTTTATCTAATAAGAAGAAGCTTGTTTGGATTCCTTTTATCTAATAAGAAGAAGCTTGTTTGGATTGCTGATTCCCTCCATTCCATCCAATAAGAAAGAAGCTTATCGCTATTGCTAATTCTCTATTCTATCTAATGAGACGAAATCAGAAATTGTAATCCAATAACTTAGCCTCGCACATTCTATTCTTTTTTCTGAAAGTCCCAAAGAAGCTGCAGTTGTGCTTGGGACGGAATCAGCATTTGTAATCCAATAGCTTAGCCTGGCACATTTAGTCTTTCTCTGAAAGTCCAAAGAAGCTGCAGTTGTCCTTGGGACGGAATCAGCATTTGTAATCCAATAGCTTAGCTTCGCACATTCTATTCTTTCTGAGTCCAAAGAAGCCGCAGTTGTCCTTTCCCATTGGTGAAACGGAATCAGCAATAGTAATCCAATACCTTAACCTTGCATTCTATTTTTTCTTTGAAAATCCATAGAAGCTACAAAACTGTTTCGTAATGTTTAGTAATCCAATAGCTTAGCGTCGCTTTCTATTCTTCCTCTAAAGGTCCAAGAAACTGCACAGTTGTTTAGTGTGGGTTTATATTTTATTTATAATTTGAGATGGTCAAGGAAGTATCCTCTTCCTACACAAAGTGTCAAAAATATTTTATTGTATTAGTTTCAAATTTAATCGAGAGCAATGCCATTAACATTGTCATCAATTTTGAGTATGAGTTTCTTAACAAAGTATAAAATAAAATAAAAAAATTTAATATTTAATAACTTTAAGAGTACAAAACATAAAATAAAATATAAAATAATAATATTATAATATAAACGTTATTAAAAATAAAAACTAAAAATGTTTTATGGAAAGTAACATAATAATTTTAGCAATATATAATTAAACACATTGAAAATAATGAAACCATGACACTCTCATCATAATGGAAGGACATATAATGTATCTATGTAAACATTCGATAGTGTTGGTTGACACAATGTTTCACCAGTTTGAAAATGAGGTACAATATATTGAAACGAAAATGTTATGGTCTCACAAGAATATGAAAATGTTTTAGAGAAAACACACTTATTTTTGTAAGCTGCACAGATCTATTAAAATATAAGGACAAAATGTACAAAATTAGCCTTGATCAGAGGAGGTCTCAAGAGGTGAAGCCACCACCCAAGCCTCTCACAAACTGAGGGCCGTCTATGAGAACCAGAGATGAGATTGTTCATGACTATAATACTTGCCGACAGACAAAGACATAGTTGCAGGGTTCAAATTTAAAAGGAGGCAGAGACATAAACAGACTTGACAACTATTGCATAAAAACCTGAAACGATAAGTCGTTTATGCAGATGAGGAGAGCATTCTTCAGGACGGGGGGTTTTCCTCAATGATAGGGCATGCCCATCATTCTTCCTACATAGGGATGGATGTGTTGGTAGCGGCCTCAAGAGCGGGTGGAGGCGATTGCTGCTGCTCTGGCTTTTGGCCTATCATGATCTTCAAACATTTGAAGAGCAGCTCCACTATCGAGGGGATGGGGAAAGTGGGTTCCTGTGGAGCCGTAGTCGTGCAACCCGTCGCACTCCCACTGCCACCTCCTCCACAACCAACTTGCACAACACCCCCCGTCGCACTTCCACTGCCACCTCCTCCCAGTCCACCATGCCCTGTGATACCAACCGTTCCTTTCTAAGCAAATGTATTATCCAGGGCCGTGAGCTGAGAGTTGATTTCGGCCATTCTGGTTTTCATGACAAGGACAGAGTCCCTGGCATCTGACCAAGTGCTGAGCATATCCTCGACTAAATTGCATAACATATTTTTAACGAGCTAATAATTATTTACCTGGCTTCCTCCCTGTCCGAAAGTTGGCTTCTGGTTGAGGACCCTTGCCTCCTAGTATTCAACAAGGATGTAGACCTGAGGAGAAATTTGGTTTTCATAGTTTGCAGTGACTAGTAGGCTGCATCTGCGCTGGGCTTTGCACCTACCTGAGCTAGCACGACGCGACGTTCCCCTCTATCTCGACATGATAAACAGGCTGAAGCTTGACTCACTGAAACCTGCAAGATGAGTGCTGCAGAGAAACCCCAACCAAACAAAGGTGTCGCCTTGTGGCGGAGGCCAAGCTTTGAAGCGCTCTGCGAACTCAGAAATGCTTAGAGCCGAGCTTAACCCAACAAGGATGGTGAAATAATTCTCCATGCCACTAATATCCTCTGTCTTCCCTGCCAAAGTACCTGTGCGCATTGAATATCCCCGCGAAGCCATGAAAGCTAGGAGGAGTACAGGGTGTCGCCAACCCTTGTCGCAGGTGCTGAAGAGACATGTAGTTCATCTCCCATGCACGAGGAACGTTGAAGGGTCTGGGAGCTCATGATGTCCTGGTTGATGGACGTGCCGGGCACATGTTGCTCGCCATGCGTCGGGTGCACAAGCCGAGGTGTGGCGTGTCGATGAGCGTCTATGCTGTCACCCACATCCGGGATAGAGGAAACACACTTAATCAGGAGAAAAGTTTATAAACAAAATCTGTCAAACAAATGGTGAACCATAAAATGTGATTTGACACTCGCCAATTTTGTAAATAATTTTCATGACAGATATATTAGATGTCTAGTAATGGATCAAAATTGCCCAAGCTCAATACAAAGCAACAATTACAGTTTACAAAAGTTACCGGATTCAATCACATAATTAAAATGAATTTGTAATGACAAATGTGTCATGAATGAAAGAAATTCACACGATGATATTAAATTGTAATTTGAAAAAAATGTGGTTTATGTAAAACCACATGAGTGACCAAACACCAAAATTTGCAAAACTAAGTTTTTCAAAGGTCTACCAAAATGCAAGCCAAGATAAATAAATTACTCATAAACAATTGAGAAATTTGTCCACATATCTATTGCTACTTGCATGGAACTATTCACACGTGAAACAAATTACACTTGAAGAATTAATATTATACAAGAATACACTAGACAAGAATTACAATTTCATACAGAAACAAAAGTATATACTCTACCATGCATGATTTTTATACACTAACAGTAAAGAAAGGATTCATAATCTAGGACGGTGGCCCTTTACCATATGGATCATGAGCCCTAGAGTAACACCAGCTATCAATCAACAACTGCAACCATATACTTTTCAATGAATAAGTTGGAGTAAGTACTGAGGCAATTTCACAACCTGAAAGTGAATAACATAGCACATAATTGAAAAATAAAATGATATTATTTTTATTACTATCTTCTCCTGCATGCCAGAAGATATTTTTTATATAGAGAGCACATGGATATTTATAATCCAAGCCAAGCTCTCAAGCTCAACTCTCTCTTAGATTCTTCGTAATAGTCCTTTCTAAAACTAAAAGCAAGATCCATCAATCTAGATCACACCAGTTACATGATCAAATATGTATTGACTTATTACACTCAAACACCTCACTTCCAAAAACAGCCGCCATTAAAACTTGGAAAATTTAGTGTCAATCGAAGGAATATTCCTACAAATCCATTTAATTTTTGGGAAAAAAACCCCGTGATCTAGCTAAATGAGGTCATTTAGGAAGTGGGTCTTCTGAATGTATGCTCAACGTTAATAGACTATGAGATGCCAGAAAATAAACATCCAGTCTACTACTATGTTTTTTTAAGTTTGACTTGAATTTTGAATTTACACTACTAATACAGATTATTGATCTAGAATATATTTATACACTTGCTATAAATCTATATCTATCATCTATGTATGAAAAAGTTGAGTGTATTAGGGTTATGTATGGAAAAAGTTGAGTGTATTAGGGTTATGTATGGAAAACTTACCAACGTTGGGGTTTAAATTCCTTACCAGACTTTGGAAAATAAATAATTTTCAGAAATAGAATATGATAATTGTGTAAATAATTTTTTGTTTCCTTCAGGTTATGAAATTCTAATGAGTAGCTGTGAAATTTTCATATTTACAATGATTTCATTTATAGCTAGAAACACTATTTTTTGGTATAATGGAGAAAGTTCTCTTATTTTAACTTATAAGTAAAAAATATTTTCTTACCCGATCAAACTTAGAACAATATATATTAATGTTAAAGTATATACCTAGTTTATGTAATGTGTAAAAACATCTGCATATAAGAATAGTTTAGTATATAGCATTTTCATAAAAGAAGTGAAAGAAATAGGCAATTTCATTTAAAGAAAAGTTCATATAGATACATATTTGTTATTTATATAAGTTTATATAAATATATAGATATATAAAAACAGTTCATATACATATAGGTAT
The DNA here is from genome assembly GCA_001517045.1 of Pseudotsuga menziesii. Taxonomy (NCBI): domain Eukaryota; kingdom Viridiplantae; phylum Streptophyta; class Pinopsida; order Pinales; family Pinaceae; genus Pseudotsuga; species Pseudotsuga menziesii. Next base: position 39,730 of record LPNX010661209.1, read on the forward strand.
ATTTATATATTTAAAGAAAGTTTATATATATATAAGTAAATTAATGTTAATAGAAGGTATACAAATTTATGTAATGTGTAAAACAATTATATATACAAATAGTTTTTAAATGGATCAAAATATTAAAAATAAATTAAGGTACTTTAGTATTCGAACATTTAAATTAAAGAATTGAAATAAATAGATAATGTTATTCCAAGAAATTTCATAGATATACAGATTTGTCATTTGTATTATATATAAAATATATATCACATTTTAAATCATTATATTAAATATAAAATTAATATATATATATATATATATATATATATATATATTATAAGCAAACACTAAAACTCATATGTAAGTATGAGTTTACTATATGTGAATGTTATACATGTGTTACTAAAATAACTCACTAAAGTTAAGGAATAAATAAAAATCCAATAAAAAAAATAAATGACATTATTAACAATTTTTCACAAGGAATAATGAAATCAAATACATAAAACCCACCCACATATGCCTCCACCATTTATAGTTAAATGGTTTTGTCAAATCAATGACATCAAGGAAACTATTGTAAGAGATAAGATCCACTTGTTAGCTTAGTGTCATGTTCAAGGGGCATTTAATGGTGCAAATTCTCGTTCGGTGGTTTCTCTATTGGTTTAGGTTAGGTGACGTTTGCTTGGGGTCTTGTGCCCCAAGACCCAGCTGCGGGCTCTCATCGACAAAGTATAAATTCAGTTTGCAGAGCAGGCGATGGGAGATGTGCAGGCTTAGGTTTGCTGAAACCTCCATTACTAAGTTATTATTATTAAAATTAATGTTCTGAACAACCTCTTTCGAATCATAGTCTTTTAGATGCCACTAACTCTTTACGATGACTTGCATTAACTCACCCAGTATTTTTAAATGCCACGCATCTATTGCTCTCGTTATCCTAGATTCCAACCCTCTTAAACCTTCCCTCAAATTCCTTCTATCCATGCCTGGTACACACGGTTTGATCTCCTCCTACCTTCAAACCAAATCGACGGTTCTTGTTTTTCATCGATTGTTGTAAAAAAAATGCTTTGCTTTATTCAAATCTCATTTAAACTCTGAGATATTCCCAATTTGTTTTTTTGCTCATCATTTTCCCCCTTGAGGGTTATCTAGTTCGTGTGTGCACAACCCAATTATTCTGCATCCATGGCCGAAAAAATCTAAGAAGCATGTCGGATAGCCCTCTATGTTCCAGGTATTTTTGAAACTCAGCTATTTTGCAATGGTCTTAATTTTCACGTCATTTTACAGTCTCTAATGTTGTTTAGAGCTTTAAGCGGCTAACGCTTCTTAGAAGGAAGATGTGGACCATTGTGCTGGATCGAAATGCTCACGTATCATCTGAATTGCTTTCCATTCATGAACACTAAGGGGGATGAAGCTTATTGTTCATTCTATTCCCTGTAGATAGCCTTTTGACATGATATATAGCCTTTTGACATGATATATAATATAATATAGAAGGCCCTACATATCATTGAGCAAAAATGCAAGCATATATTATCCATGTATGTGGTTCAGATACTGAGATCAATGTTCACAGGTGGTTTATGAGTTTCATGATGTTTCATTGTATCGAGTGGAAGAATTTATGCTCGGAGACAATTTAACTCAACCACGGGATAAAGAGGACTGGAGTGAGGGAAAAGGCACACTCAACGTGCCTCTTATGCACCTTTTTATAATAGAATCCGATAATTTTTTTTAATCTAATTATGAAACATTTGAGAAGTCCATGACGTTCTTTGTTACTTTTCTGGCATTGTAGTTTAAGGCTTTAAGTGGCTAATGCTTCTTATAAGGAAGAGCTGGAGCTTGGAGCTGATCCATTGTAAGATTAGTTATTTTCTTCCTTTTTGGATTTAAAATGGGAAAAGCTGTTAAATCTTCGTTGAAGAAGTGCAAATTTGGCAGTTTTTTTAATTGCAGGCATGGTATATTGGCTATGTGTATATCTAGATTTTGAACGTTTCCTTTTTAGTTATTATTTTGGGCATGGTATATCTCGATTTTGAAAATAATTTATCATAAAGAAAAACAAAAAAGTCCATCCAACTTTATCACAAGTTTTAAATCCCAATACATTTGGATCTTAAATGTTTTCATTGTGATTTTTGGTTGAACTATAAAGAAAATGAGTCATTGTTTTGTCGCAAGATTTAGTATTTCAAATGGTTTGGTTATCATTTTGTTGATTCTGAATTAAAGAAGATTATATTTGTGCAAAGAAATTACCAGAAATTGTCTGTGGCTCGCTTCAATCTTATATCATTGATAATATTTTTTTTATCAATTGTCCCTCTATATGTTTGCTTTCTGCATAATTATCCATCATGGTCTTTTTAGACTTGTGCATTGCGGATAAAAGAGCGATTACTTCCCAACCACATCTTTAGGGAAATTTACTCTTTTTCTTCTTTCGATTTATTTTGCATCTGACCTCAAGCTATTTGGAAATCCTCATATAACGACAACTTTCTCATCAGTTCTTTTCAATTATTTTAGCTTGAATGAAATGGTCTAGTTGGATACATAAAATCAATGCTTCCACTTATTTCGAAGCTGATCTGCAACCGTTTTGACCATCACTAATTGAATCTAATCCCTGGTGATTTCCCAAGAAGTATGAGATTCATATTACTGTTATAGTTCAAAATTAGATGCAAGTTAACATTCTTATTTGGCTGAAAAAAAATAGATTCTATTTCACATTTACTTTTATTTGTTTATATCTTAAATTTATGAAATATTTTTTTCTTACAGTAAAAAAAAATGTAAAAATAAATAGAACTATGGAATTAATTAAGGAATGATAAAATTTAAATTAATGTAAAATTAACTTGCAAAGAATTTTTAAGACGAAGGATAATAAAATAAAAGTTGACTTTGTAAAAGATACAAGAGTTTGACTTTAATTCCAAATTTACATTTCCTTCTCATTGCCATTCCATGATATGTTGAATGGTCTCTCAAATGCTATGAATCCATGAAATTTAATCTCCTCTTCACTCCACTTTTCGGCGCTTATATACTAAAACAAAGATCTAAGGTTGGTGAAATATGATGAAAATGTATACTATCGAATATTGGTGAAATGATGAAAATGTAGGCGAAACAAACATTTATATAAGTTTTTAATTGGAATGTACTAGATGCAAGAAAAATTACTGTAGTTCCAGTAATTAGTTTTTCTTGGTTCTGTCATTGTCGTGGTCTTTTAGGATTCTAACATTATTGTTTTTAGGGCATTTCGAGATTGAAAAGTAAAGCCTTCAAAAATTATAATGTAAATGTGAAATGCAGGTTAAACTTGAAGCATTTTAATGGTAGCATCCATCTTAATATTCATTTACCAAGTGGATTTATATATTTGATCTTACAACTGCTTCCTTTGAGTAGATCAAAGATAAAAACTGAGTATTTCAAAGCTAAAATATCAACATACCCACTTTCAAAAATAATAATATTAAGAAGTTATAATATTTATATAATTTTAATTTTAAAATATTATATAAGTATATTTTGTAAATAGTGTAATATATGTTTAGTCACTAGATAATTAAAAAAAATAAAAAATAAAGTTTAGATATTTTAAAATAGATAAGATTTACAAAACTATTTATAAACAATAAAAGTTATTAATAATAATAATATAATTACTAATATTAATTTAATAAAAATAATATTAAATATTGTATTTAATTAATATTAATTTAATAAATTTAATATTAAATATTATATTTAATTTAATAATTTGTTTGAATTCATAAATATGAAAAGATTAATTTAATTAATATAATGAAATTAATATGATATAAAAAATATTAAAATGTAATAACTTATTTAATAATAATGTAATATTAATAATTTATTTAATAATATAATTAATATATAATATTATTAATAATGTAATTAATAATGTTAATACTAATATTAATAATAGTAAACATATTAATATTAATATTAATAATTATAATATTATTAATAAATAAATAATTTTAATATTATTAATATTATTGGAATGTATATTTATATATATTAATATTAATGTTTTTAATAGTATTAAAATGGTTATTAAATAACGTGTAATCTATGTAATGTATTTTAACATTACAATGTAATTCTATATATTAAGCAAAATATTATATAATAATATCTATGATATTAATCATATTGACATTAATTTTAATAATTAAGAATAATATTTATCAAAACTTTAATATTAAAGTGGATTAAATTGATATGCATTGAATTCCACAATCAATTATAATTTATAAATTAAAATAAAAGTTGAATAATGACCATTTCTTTTTGTATGGTTTGTTTTGTCCTCATTCGAGTGGCACTCATATGGATTAAGCAAATAGGTCGTCCTTCACTCAAGTATAAATGAAGTAGAATAGAAATATATATATATTTTTTGTGTTTTTACTCAATTTTATAACATTTTGAAATAAATTTCTATTAAATTTTACAACTTATTATTGAAGAGATTATGATAAAAATAGCAACATTTATAAATTAAACTGAAAATTAATCTCAAATAAAAAATTAAAAAATTAAAGAAAAAGTGATCATAATAATAAAAAATAAAAATGTATTATTACAATAAATAAACTAGCACAAATCTATCTTAATAAATAATATCAAATTTCTTAAAATGCGAACAGTTTTTTCAAATTAAAATAATAGTCCTTATATGTTACCTATTATAATATTATACAAAACAAATAATAATAATAATTTTTTAAGATTTGAGATAAATTTCATGAGTTTTTCTTAGTTATTTGTAATGGCTTTGATAGGACACATGCATATTACAACAAGAGCAGCCTAAATAAATTAAATAGAAAAAATAGCTTATGAAAAAATTCAAAAATAAGTAAACTTAATATAAAAAAACTTAAAAATGAGATAATTGTAGAGAATTAAATAAATATAGATTCATCTCAACTCCAATATATACTATATATACTGCAATAGATTTTATTCCCGTTAACTCAGATTTTATTCCTGTTAATTCTTGATAAATCTGTATTTAAGATAGATTTATATTAGTTTCTATGATACTAAGATAAATATGAACTTTAATAATTGAATAGTTCATGTTATTGAGATTATGTTTTTAGTAGAATATATCAGTTTGTTTTTCTCACTATTGAATAATAATCAAGTTTTATTGTTATTCTCAAAGATAGTTATTTGAAAAATTGTTGTAAACCTCGAAACTTTGTACAACTTGGGTTTCCAACAATATTTCCCTAATTAAGTTTCTAAGTTTAAGTTTAGTTGTGCATAGATTTGTTAGTGCAACTTATCTAAATTATAATCTCTTTGTTGGACAATTATTTTGATCTTAAATTTAAATTTAACGTTAACATTCTTAAACATATTTTCCTGAAAACATTGAAAAAGATGAGTTGATATATCTAAATATATTTTTAAATGATTCATTGGAGATTTCCAATATTTTGACATGATCTAATATCACTTCCCCTTCTTTATTACGTCCAAAATGAGAGCCAAGGGCACCTCCACACCCAAGGGTGGATTGTACCTGTATTCAGGACTTTCCTGAACACTTGTAACCTCGTCAAACTTGCCTGAGACATATTCTGTATTTTGAAGTTTTTTGTATTTGCTGAGTTTTGTAGAGTTTTGAGCTCACTTTTGTCATGTTGCCTACCTTGGAAGAGACATTAACTGAGACACCAGAGGTAGTGGGTTATTGATCCCCAAACCTTTTGCTTGAAGCTCAAAGCACTCAACCACTCTAGCTAGTCCAAACAAATGGTATATTTAGGATCTTATTCAGCTAATCAATCCTAATAACACTAATAATCTATTTTGAGCCATGTGTAGAACGAATTCCTTGAATGGTTTTTATAGTTGCAAAGCTTCATCCCTACAGTTCCAGTTTGGCATGAGAACGACTTAGGCGTACTTAGTTTCAAACTCGTACTTTCTTTCCCTTCCACAGTTTAGCTCAGACACATAAATTAGGTTAAATGTCATCTTATATGACACGCCTAAACCGATGAAGAGTCGATGAATGCAAATACGTAAGTTAATATAGGGAACCACGGATGATCTTTGTTGTGTGGAACATATAGTTGATCATGATTTTATTAATGATACGTAAGAAACACTCTCTTAATATAAGGAACCATGGATGATCTTTGTTGTGTGGAACATATAGTTGATCATGGTTTATTAATGATACATGTATTGTATGGTTATGCATACTTACCTTGTAATGAGAGAGATTTGGTAGGGGCCTTGATAACTTGCCAACATGGATGCTCAAATAAGAAATGTTTTCAGAATTCGCACATACATCTTGTAAAATGTAATTATGCTCATTTCATTATAAATTTAATTTGATTCTTTTGCTTTTTTTTGCATACTAACCTAATATTGTAAAGCTTACCATTCCAATATTGAAATTTATTATGAATTCTCAATCCAATACCAATGGTGATAGCCAATATTCGCTTAGCTATTTTAAATTTGGTTGTGAATTCACTTATTGACTATGAAGTGTTAAAAACTTGCATATTTTGAATCCAAGGGGTACATTAGTTTGGATCAAATCACGAATCACGATGGCATACATATTTTGTCATGTCTTACTTTTTTGTCAACGTTGTACACTTTTTTGGAGTATTTCATGTTAATCAATTTGCAGTATTTCATGTCACTAATCTCATTTCTTTGTAATTTTTACTAGTACCTTACCACCACCCTGTAGATTTATCCTCTTTTCCTTTATTTTTGATATGTAGGATGGCAGTAATCATCAACCAAAATATTGGTTGGAAAACCCAAGGAACTCATTAGGACTTGATCTTGACATATCCATAATTTCATGACAATGAGAAATATAAATATATGTTGATAATCTATAGAACTAGTATAAAGTCATTACACCGCAACAAAGCCTACAAATAAATAAATCTAGAGTGTTTTTCTTGAAGTTTAATTGTCTGAAGAACATAAGTCTAAGAATTATCCATCAATTGTCTTTAACTCTAACCAAATTCCTCCTCGCTACAACTTTGTGAAACCACGTGGCTCTTGTTACCGTTGATGAAAAATACAACGCTTCAATTAAAGAAATGTTGTATTCATATATGCCCATATCTATTTCTCTTTTCTTCACATTTGAAAAGCTCTGAGTAACATTTAACATTTAAATGCTTGGTATCCATTTGGCTGCACTATTCCACTTCTAAATACAATTATTAAATTGCATTTCTAACTTTTTTCTAATTGAAATAAATGTTACCAATCAATTAATCTACAACCACAATTTCACATTTACTATTTGGGTTCAATACAAACACATGTTTCTCAAATAAACGTTACCAATCAATTTGGAAACCGACCATTAGCTAGAGATAATCAATTCTTTCTCTCTGATACAAGTCATCGAATAACCACCGATCGAAGACATTAGCTCTCGATAGACCGATTGACCTCAATGCCAAAACGTAGCTGGACTTAATGCGGTTCTACTGAAGCTAGTTATTTGTTGTAGAGTATATTAAGTGGAGACTTCATCCTGATATGAAAGATCTACCTGTCGGGTTAGCTACGATTCAGTGAACAATTGACGCTCTCTATTAAAAGCAACAGACAAGTAAATCAGAATCATCCAAGAGATAGGGATAAGTCCCGATGTCGTCGAAGATCTCGCAAATAAGCTATGGAAGGAGGCTCACGAATATCTCGCAGATGTGTATAATATTTCTCACGGATTGTTTTTTTCAAACAGCATATTTACGGAGTAACCTACTTACCCGATCATTTGCACCAATCGGACGACCTGGCTCGCGTGAGCGGACATATCCGACGTTGCCAGTCGTCCGATCGGTGCAAATGGTCGGGTAAGTAGATTACTTCCATATTTACTCGCAGATTGTATCGAATATGTATTTACAATTTTGATTTTGATTTAAGGTTCACACACACATATTTTTTTGTTTTCATTAATTTTTTTTATAAGCCCATATGAAACTTTTATATTTATTTTATATATTTATAGTTATTGTTAGTCACGTTACGTGACAAGATGGACCCCATACTAGGCTGTAGAGCGTCTCTAGGCGCATTGACCTTGAACATAAAAAATGCATATTTAAAGTATTAGATTTGCAGTTGTGTTTCTAAACCAGAGAATGCTCCAATCGCATGGACGGGTAGTCAAATGCATCTGAACTAGAAATATAATGAAATACACCAATAATGTTCAAATAAGGCTGAAGACTAAAGCATGAAAAAGTAGTAAGCTTCTAACTCACCTAAAGCGACATCGACATCAATTTAATCCATAACGTACAATGAAGTAGGTTTATGATGATAGAGTGCAAAGACTAATGCCAATGAGCTTAATGTCTGCAAAAATAATTAGATATAAACATAAGTTTATAGAACCCATGTCTAGTTCTCTAAGTTTTGTTAAACAACAAAACCCTATTATTTTCTTCAATGCATCATAGTTATTCAAGTCCATTAACATTAATGTTGTGGAGAATGTTCCAATCTCCACTAGTTCTAAACAATTGCTAGCTAGAAAAGGTTGGTCCAAAGGCCTTCAACAAATGATAATTCCCTTATTCTAGTGTCATGCAGGTCTAACTGTTTGAGTGTTATGATAATCCCTAGTGATCTACTCCAGAGGGTCAAGTGGGAGCAACACTTCAAAGAAAGATGCTTAAGTCGAATTAAACTCACGAAGGAATGTGATAACATCTCCAAACATGATCACCCATATAAGTTAAGATACATGAGGTTTGTAAGATTGCCAAGGGAGTTTGGCAATGTTTCCAAATTGTAGAAACCATTCAAGTTAATATGTTGGAGGTTTGTATGATTCCAAACTCATATAGCAGTAAACTCATGCTTGCACGCATTCTCAAATGTTTGGACAATGTATCCACTATCCATCTCAATCTTTTCCAGGTGCTTCAACATCCCAATAGACTTTCGGAACTAAAAAAGACTTTCATCAATATTCAACTATCTTAAGTGTAGAGGTGCCTACAATGATTTTTTCATGTTAAATTAAAAAACTTCCAACTGCTAAGAAAGGTTAAAAATACACACATCTTAAAAACTCAACACAACCACACCACAACAAAACAAATTTTTTCTTTACTATCACTTTTCCACATTGTTTCCAATTCGATCTCGTGGCCAAACACTTCTAAAACTATCAAATTCTTTAGTTGAATAAAAGAAGGCGGAGATGAATAGTTACATGAAAAATCTAAGGAAACAACTTTCGAACACGTGAGGAAGAAACAATGTCCGAAACACTTTTTGAGCACCCATGTGAGGAAACAATTTCCAAACATGTTCCAAAATCCCATTGAAGAAATAAACACAATATAATATAAAACGAGAATCTCCTGTGTTTGTGTAAGTGATTTTGAGGATAAGTTTTGAGCCAATAGTATGAGAGCCCCATAGGAAACAATACAAATACTATTCAATCATCCAAGCTAAATACTTTGTTGCCATATCAATAAAACTATTTTTGAGCTTTTTGATGATATTCTTTGCATAGGTGTCTCTTAGGAGGTTCACGTTCAACTAAAAACTTGTAAAACCCAATGGAAATCCATCTTGTTTTGTTAATATTTTCTTAAGGCTATTTTCTATTTTATGGAAATGCTTTACTCTTAACGCATTGTTTTTGTTTTTTATCATCCATGAAGCTTAGTGTTTTGATCTTTATTCTTTTAATCTAAAGATATGTTAACAATTTTATGATATGTTCAATTGATATTATCTAATAATATATAATTTTTGTTTTCAAATATTTTGTGAAAAACTATTTTAGTTAAATTTAACTATCTTTCTATATTTTTCACTTTATCCTAGCATAAATGGCTAAGCTCAACTTTTTCTGTAGCCTAATCCATTGAAAGTTCATCTATTTTAATATTTTGAATTCTTTAAGTAATTCTCCATTCCTTAAAATAATGTCAATCATGTATACTTTTCTTGCATGGGTGACAAAAGCATTTCCTAAGAATTTGTTAGTGATATATAGTTTGTTTTCCATAATATTGGTATGTGTGCTTTGACATAAATGTATATCTTTAAATTTGTTAATACTTTAATTAATAAAGTATTAAATATATTCATATGTTTATAAAAAAGACACGGACCAATATAGATGTAGTTCTTGGTTTTATATATATTCATTTTCTATAATTAATGTATATGCCACTAATTTTGTGTAATTTTTGAAAAAAATATTTGAAAAGTAAATTGGATTGATTATAAAATATTTTTGGTAACATGAAAATTTGTGTATATAATGTATTTTAATAAAATGAAGATTCATTACTAAGTAACTAGCATTAAGTTAGTACATCTACAAAGTCCAAACCATAGTATATAGATAAGTTTGGGGAGATTTGAACTTAACACCTTCCATTTACAACTTCTTATATTTACCACTTACTTTACCTCTAACAAACAAATAATTTTAAATATTATTTTAATTTTCAATATCATTTCTTTTATCACTATACAAATACACATTTATCCCATACACATTAAATATATAAAATATATTAATTTGAGTTAAAAAAATAATGTTCTCCTAAAAATTTAGGAACTCGCTTTAATATAAAGTCATTTCACGGGCAAACAAATAGTTTTAAATATGGTTTTAAATTTTAATATCTTTTTTTATCAATATACAAATAAGAAGTCATTTCATATATATATATATATATTTTAACAAAAACTAGAGAATGGCATTTCATATTCAATAAATATATATATATATATTAACAGAAACGAGAGAATGTATTGTATTTAAATAAAAAGGTTGTTCACAACTATGTTTACAAAAAAGGGAAGAGCATGCATTTCAAACTGTTTATCCACACAAGAGCTGAACTGTTTATGTTAGATACAATGAGCAAAAAGTTGCTTCTGTGTCAAAAAAGACAATTAACTCCCTTCGTAGGGTATATACAGACGAACTTACCTAAAAGCAAAATACAAAAAACATAGAAAATCCATTCAGACTTTAGTTACTTATGCTACTTTTCACCTGGTTCATGGATAGGTTGCACTACTGAAGTCTCCTCCATTGGGTGGCCTCTTGCAGTAGAGTTTTGGCAATGGCTGCACTAGTTCATATTAACTAGTTTTTGCACATCTTCCTTGATGTTGTCAACAATCCCCATGAGCTCACGTAAATCCCTATGGTTGTCTTCAATTCTAGAATCCTGACAGCCCATTTGGTTCACAATCCATTTCACCTCCTCTGCGGTTGCGCTACCATCCTTGATATCCTTGTTCATTAGGTCGTAAAGCCAACACATATGCTGTTTTATGTCCTGCAGAGTTGCTTGTAAATCATTCAAGGTGACGTCCCTGCCATTGTTTTCCATTGGAACCCGAGAAAGGAACAACTTTGTGTACACAAAGGGAGCAGGATGAGCCAACTGGGTGCTTGTTTGCCTTTCGTTTTCCTCAATGCAAAGAAGGCCTAATGAGATTTGCGCCTGGGTCGTCTCTATAGGAAGTATGAGTTCAGATGCTTCTTTAGAGTCATAATAGGGAGCAAAAGGATCAAGAGAAGTCTTCATGCCGAAGACTTCTTCCATGGATCGTGCAGAAGATCTCATCAAACGGCCAAGGGGCAGGTTTCCTGGCCTAGCATTTATGCCTGTCACATGGACTTCGTCGCCACTTGTGCGCAATGGAAAACCATTGGTCGCTGGAGAACGAGAGAGATGCCGAATGCGGGGAGGACGAGAAGGATGGATGCCCTTCCTTGGGCAAGTGGTTAGAGGTCTAGGGGACATAAATAAAGTTTTTAAATTGATCCTTAACTATCGATAAACCAATTTTTAACTTAGCTCCTTGGTTAGCTAAGTTGCCAGCTTCAAAGTTGTTACTTCTGAGGATCTGATAAAAAACAATTTGAATATATTTGCATAGATTTGTGAGACTCGCTCATAGATTCTCCTGATTTTAATTGTGCCATGATTGTATCCTGAGGTCATTTTTTGAATGACTTGTTTTGAATCTCCCATGACTGTGACTTTTGTGATCTTAGTTTGTCTTACCAGATCCAACCTAAAGAGAAGTGCAATCCACTCTGCTTCATTATTGTTTTTGTGACCTAAACCCCAAGGGTATGTCGAAACTATATTTCCTCCGAGATCGTAGATAATCCCACCGTGCCTCCCCAATATATAATATATTATTACCACACTTTAATATTAAATTCATTTCATATGTAAAAAATTGTGTAATTACTTACAAACCCAAAAACATACTTTTATAAAAAGACATTTACTAATTACACACCTAAAAACACACTTTAATAAAAAAGGCATTTTCCAAATTGTTATAATAGTGTCTATATATACAATTTTCCCAATATTTTATAATGGGATGGTATTCTCAAAGTCCATCAATCAAGGAGGTAGTATTCACAAAAGCTTTATAATAATGAAATAATGATTTTTCTGTTACTATTGTGAATATATTATTGGAACAATTTGTTTAGATAAATTTTATTTTTTTGTATTTTTCAAATTAGTATATTTAAATTTTATATTTAAATATGTTAAAAGTAATTTTCTTAAATTTTTTATAATAACAAAAATTGATATATTAGCCCATAACTTAATTGATTGGAGTCTAAATTTAAAAATTGAAGTATACATCTTTGGGCTAGTAACAGCTTTGCCAATTAACACTAAGATGTAGTAGGAAATTAAACTATCATCCATATTTTAAAGAGAAATATTAATACACTCCAAAAGTAAAGAGGTAAAAATCAACCATATTGTTTCTCCATCTCTCATTGCAAAATACAAGGTAAAAATCAGTAAAAATTAACTTTATTGTTGTTATTCCATCTCTCATTACAAAATACAGGTATATATAACAAGAAAGTACATGCTTTATTGCACAGACATTGGGTAGAAATCAGCTTTACTGTTCTTCCATCTTTTATTGCAAAATACATGTATATCCAACAAAAGAAAGTATAAGCAAAGTACTGCAGAGACATTGGAAATACAGGTATATCCAACAAGAAAGTACATGCTTTATTGAACAGACATTGGGTAGAAATCAGCTTTACTGTTCTTCCATCTTTTATTGCAAAATACATGTATATCCAACAAAAGAAAGTATATACCAAGTGCTGGAGAAACATTTGGTATAAATTAACCTCACTATTCTTTTTCATTGCAAAATACATGTATAATAAAAAAAAACTAACCATAAAACAACCTGTATCCTCTAGTTGACAGATTTTACATGGTTTGAAAATGGTTTTAATCATTTTGCTATCAGTAAAGTCCTAATCATTCCATATAACTAAAAGTGACTTCAATCATTTTGCTAATACATTTGAGCTATAGCTATTCCATTTAAGTTTCCAAACAGCTTCCTAAACCTGAACGCATATAAAATATCTATACTTTTTAATAGATACTCACAAATAATTGGCATATGGCATCCCAGATAACTCCACTGTGTGTAATGCGGAGGCAATTTAACCGTTCCAGCTCACTCAATGCTTCTATGCTCTCTAGCTTCCAACAGCTCTCTGCTTTTTAATAGATACTCACAAATAATTGGCATATGGCATCCCAGATAACTCCACTGTGTGTAATGCGGAGGCAATTTAACCGTTCCAGCTCACTCAATGCTTCTATGCTCTCTAGCTTCCAACAGCTCTCTGCTCTAATTTCTTCCAACGATCTCAATCCTTCAACATTCAGTGTTTGCAGTTCTTCACAAGAATTTATGTTTAGAAATTGAAGGTGTAAAAGATTTGTCAATGTTTTCAATTTTGTGCAATGTTCCAAGCTCAGTCTTACTAGTGTTGATGGGAAGCCTCGAACCTGTATCAGCCGAAAGTTCCATGAAATAACAAACAATTTCAAGCCTAGGGAAAACGCGTTCAGGAATGCATATCTGGGATATGTTTGTGTTGTTAAAAAACAACTCTCTTAGAACATCCATGGCATCTTGATGAACACTAGTATTCACCGCGGAATCATATAGTTCTAATTTCGATAGGTATGGTGATTTGATGTAAATTGCCGCATTTGAACAAAATTAACTCTCTTAAGCCCATCAAACTTGTCACAGAACCTGGCAACTCTTGTAACAGTGGGCTACCTATTTTTAGTTGTTCTAGCTCGTCCAGTACTTCTATGTTCCCGGGCAATTCTTCTTACCTGAGTGTTTAGTAAATTGAAACATCCACAATTTCAAGCATTGCAGCGACCTGTATCCCTATACTTTTAAGCTTAAAGGCAACCCGCCACAAATTTCCAAAAACTCCTCGACGATATCTTCATACCCTTCAAATGGTTTTGATTGGAGGAAAGCATGACGGCAGAAGAGCTCTTGAGCATGTTTTCTTGGCAACCGCTTTACATTATACAACAAAGTCTCTGCAGGGAAGCCTCTGATTATATCTTTATCACGAGATGTGATGAGAATGAGACTACCAGCTCCCAACATATCGATAGCTAGGAGACTTTTCAATTTCTCTCTATCATTCACGTTGTCCAGAACAATCAGAACTTTTAACCCTCCGAGACTCTTTCGTAACATGCTCCTACCGCGTTCTGGACTCAGAATCTTGACATAGATATCCAGCAGATCACTGAATAGCTGCCGCTGCAAAGAGGGTACATCGTCTACTTCTCCCACGATAGACAAGTAACAAAACCGGTTAAAATCTGAACCTCTGAAATTGAAAAAATGTTTAGCTAGGGTTGACTTCCCCACTCCACCTATGCCAACAACCCCTATTACCTTTATATTTGTGGAGCCATGTTTCAGAATTTTATCTTCGAAATCCTCAAGGCTTGGTCCAGCCCAACTGGGTTTGCAGCAACCTCTGAAGCCTCATATTTTACCTCTTTCAATACTTGTTGCACAATATCGTCCAAAAATTCCGCATGATTACTGACAACAATATATTCAGTCATGATCTTTACTCTAAAGAAAGTAAGCAACTCTTGATTCAAGAAATAGAAAGTTGTTTATATGAAAATAAGTATTGAACATGATTTCACTTTTTATTCGTTTGAATTTCGAAACCGGAAATGTCTGCGGATCTTTACTCTAAAGAAAGTAAGCAACTCTTGATTCAAGAAATAGAAAGTTGTTTATATGAAAATAAGTATTGAACATGATTTCACTTTTTATTCGTTTGAATTTCGAAACCGGAAATGTCTGCGGCTTCTCTGAGTGCTTCCTTCCATTCCTCCACGACTTTGCGTTTCGCTTCTTGTTCTCGGAAGGCCGCAGCATAAGGCCCCGACTTTGTTAAGAAATCATGGGCAGCAAGATTATAAAGAAATAAAAAAACTAAACAAGTAATTTTATTAATTGGAGGGTGCAACTTTCATATTGAAATTAACACTTATTTATTTCATTACAATACATTGAATAACGATTACATAACTATAATTTATCACAATCGTAGCCTAACTGTTTACTTACAAACTAATTGTTAATCTTCAACAGACTTGTGTCTCGAAGACACGAGGCTTAACGTTACAGAACACATGTATAATCGTGCGCTCATGACATTATCTCAAAATCCAAAGAGTTCATCCAGGCACGGACGTGATTCAGCGTAACGCTTAGAAAAAATGGAACGTGAACGGAGGCACTGGCAACGGCTTTTCTGATTGCAGGGCAAATCTCCCGTCCAGCGCGAAGTTCCTCCTTATCGAGAAAGACGTTCAACCCATGGTTGATATAAACGTGGTAAGATTCATGCAGTGGCTCTATTCTAATCGTACCCAAGATGAAGGTATTTGAAGGAAATAAACAGAGTGCAGAAACCAAACAGAGTAGAACCGAGTATTTGATACTACTGTATGTGCAAATGACACAGAGAGTTAATATAATGTAAACTGACTTCCATTATAAAAGCATTGATGAGTTTATCTGGTTGATTCCTTCCATCAAATAGGGAAGGAGCTTATCTCGATTGTTGATTTTTTTTATCTAATAGGGAAAGAGCTTACATCAAATAGGGAAGGAGCTTATCTCGATTGTTGATTCTTTTTATCTAATAAGGAAAGAGCTTATCTCGATTACTGATTCTTTCTATTCAATAGGGTGTGTTTCTATTGTTGATTTCTTCTTATTACCATCCAACCTTGTTACCTTCTTATGGGCATCCAACAGGGAAGGAGGTTATCTTGATTGCTAATTCTCTCCATTCCATCCATTGCTGATTCCTTTTATCCAATAACAAGAAGCTTTGAACCTTGTTTCGATTGCTGATTCCGTCCATTCCATCCAATAAGAAAGAAGCTTATCGCTATTGCTGATTCTCTATTCTATGTAATGAGACGAAATCAGAAATTGTAATCCAATAACTTAGCCTCTCGCACATTCTATTCTTTTTTCTGAAAGTCCCAAAGTCCTTGGGACGGAATCAGCAATTGTAATCCAATAGCTTAGCCTGGCACATTTAGTCTTTCTCTGAAAGTCCAAAGAAGCTGCAGTTGTCCTTGGGACGGAATCAGCAATTGTAATCCAATAGCTTAGCCTGGCACATTTAGCCTTTCTCTGAAAGTCCAAAGAAGCTGCAGTTGTCCTTGGGACGGAATCAGCATTTGTAATCTAATAGCTTAGCCTCGCACATTCTATTCTTTCTGAGTCCAAAGAAGCTGCAGTTGTCCTTTCCCATAGGTGAAACGGAATCAGCAATAGTAATCCAATACCTTAACCTTGCATTCAATTTTTTCTCTGAAAATCCAAAGAAGCTACAAAACTGTTTCGTAATGTTTAGTAATCCAATAGCTTAGCGTCGCTTTCTATTCTTCCTCTGAAGGTCCAAGAAACTGCACAGTTGTTTAGTGGGGGTTTATATTTTATTTATAATTTGAGATGGTCAAGGAAGTATCCTCTTCCTAGACAAAGTGTCAAAGATATTTTAATGTATTAGTTTCAAATTTAATCGAGAGCAATGCCATTAACATTGTCATCAATTTCGACTATGAGTTTCTTAACAAAGTATAAAATAATTTTTTTTTTTTAAAAATATTTAATAACTTTATAGTACAAAACATAAAATAAAATATAAAATAATAATATTATAATATAAACATTGTTAAAAATAAAAAATAAAAAAGCTTTATGGAAAATAATATAATAATTTTAACAATATATAATTAAACACATTGAAAATAATGAAACCATGACACTCTCATCATAATGGAAGGACATATAATGTATCTATGTAAACATTGGATAGTGCTGAATGACACAATGTTTCACCAGTTTGAAAAAGATAAACGGATGAGGCACAATATATTCAAAGGAAAATGTTATGGTCTCACGACAATATGAAAACGTTTTAGAGAAAAAACACTTTTTTTTTGTAAGTTGCACAGATCTATTAAAATATAATGACAAAATGTACAAAATTAGCCCTGATTAGAGGAGGTCTCATGAGGTGAAGCCACCACCCAAGCCTCTCAAAAATTGAGGGCCGTCTATGAGAAATAGAGATGAGATTGTTCATGACTATAATACTTGACGAGTACCAAGTTTTAGACAACATGACAGACATAGACATAGTTACATGGTTCAAATTTAAAAAGAGACAGAGACATAAACAGACTTGACAGCTATTGCATAAAAACCTGAAACGATAAGTCATTTATGCAGATGAGGAGAGCATTCTTCAGGATGGGGGGTTTTCCTCAATGATAGGGCATGCCCATCATTCTTCCTGCATAGGGATGGACGTGTTGGTAGCGGCCTCAAGAGCGGGTGGAGGCGATTGCTGCTGCTCTGGCTTTTGGCCTATCATGATCTTCAAACATTTGAAGAGCGGCTCCACTATCGAGGGGATGGGGAAAGGTGTTTCCTGTGGAGCCGTAGTCATGCAACCCGTCGCACTCCCACTGCCACCTCCCCACAACCAACTTGCACAATGCCCCCCGTCGCACTTCCACTGCCACCTCCTCCCAGTCCACCATACCCTGTGATACCAACCGTTCCTTTCCAATCAAATGTATTATCCAGGGCCGTGAGTTGAGAGTCGATTTCGGCCATTCTAGTTTTCATGACAAGGACAGAGTCCCTGGCATCTGACCAGGTGCTGAGCATATCCTCGACTAAATTGCATAACACATTTTTAACGAGCCAATAATGATTTACCTAACTTCCTCCCTGTCTGAAAGTTGGCTTCTGGTTGAGGACCCTTGCCTCTCAGTATTCATCAAGGATGCAGACCTGTGGAGAAATTTGGTTTTCATAGTCTGCAGTGACTAGTAGGCTGCATCTGCGCTGGGATTTGCACCTGCCTGAGCTAGCACGATGCGACGTTCCCCTCTATCTCGACATGATAAATAGGCTGAAGCTTGACTCACTGAAACCTGCAAGCTGAGTGCTGCAAAGAAACCCCAACCAAACAAAGGTGTTGCCTTGTGGCGGAGGCCAAGCTTTGAAGCGCTCTACGAACTCAGAAATGCTCAGAGCCGAGCTTAACCCAACAAGGATGGTGAAATAATTCTCCATGCCACTAATATCCTCTGTCTTCCCTACCAAAGTACCTGTGCGCATTGAATATCCCTGCGAAGCCATGAAAGCTAGGAGGAGTACAGGGTGTCGCCAACCCTCGTCGCAGGTGCCGAAGAGACATGTAGTTCATCTCCCATGCACGAGGACGTCGAAGGGTCTAGGAGCTCATGATGTCTTGGTTGATGGACGTGCTGGGCACATGTTGCTCGCCACACGTCAGGTGCACAGGTCGAGACGTGGAGCGTCGATGAGCGTCTATGCCACGTCTATGCTGTCACCCACATCCAGGATAGAGGAAACACACTTAATCAAGAGAAAAGTTTATAAACAAAATCTGTCAAACAAATGGTGAACCATAAAATGTGATTTGACACTTGCCAATTTTGTAAATAATTTTCATAACAGATATATTAGATGTCTAGTAATGGATCAAAATTGCCCAAGCTCAATACAAAGCAACAATTACAGTTTACAAGAGTTACCGGATTCAATCACATACTTAAAATGAATTTGTAATGACAAATGTGTCATGAATGAAAGAAATTCACACGATGATATTAAATTGTGATTTGAAAAAAATGTGGTTTATGTAAAACTACATGAGTGACCAAACACCAAAATTTGCAAAACTAAGTTTTTCAAAGCTCTACCAAAATGCAAGCCAAGATAAATAAATTACTCATAAACAATTGAGAAATTTGTCCACATATCTATTGCTACTTGCATGGAACTATTCACACTTGAAACAAATTACACTTGAAGAATTAATATTCTACAAGAATACGGTGGAACGTGAAGAAAGAAGGAATCGGAGAGGATCGGTCGAATAGAAAGCTTGGTTGCGCGCTACAACACTTGAGGCACCTCGCTCGAGTTGCAGCCGCCATGGTTGCTCCAGGGGGAGGGGATCCCCCTCCCTCCTCGCCGTTCTCATTGGTAGAAGATTTTAGAAAACTCATCAATCTCGCCGGGGTAAAACCTCCAACCCCCGCTATTCCGAAATTCATAAAAAAACTTGACACTATACCTGAAATCGCCCTGCCAGAAGAGAAGGCCATCAAAACAGCCCTGGCCTTGGCAGATCGAGGGTTGGTTGGCCAGTTTATGGGATTATGGCCATCAACAAGAACAACAGATGACTGGATTCAACGGAATTGGAGGCCTCTTCTAAAACACAGCGTGACCTGCTACCCAGTGGGAAGGGGTTTTCACATATTCGAATTCATCTCCAAAGAAGACCGCGATCTAATCTTTAGAAGCGGTCCTTACTTCATGGGATCTCAAGGTTTATACCTCAATCGCTGGACTCCTGACTTCGACCCAAATGTGGACGTTCCAAAAGAGGTTCCTGTCTGGGTCCGTCTCCCAAATCTACCAATCCATTGTTGGAACACTGAGGTGCTAGAAAAGATTGGAAATGGCCTAGGTAGATACATCGACAAAGCAGATCCAAAGGGGCAATACACCTGTGCCAGGGTCTGTGTTGAGGTCGATCTTGAAGCAGGTCTTCCAGAAGCAATCAAACTATCCATTGGCTCCTGGCAACACTACCAAAAACTGGACTATGAGCAGCTGCCCTTCAAATGCAGGCACTGTCAGGAGCACGGTCATTTCCAAAGGAACTGCCCCAAAGCCCAGCCTCAGGAGGAGACCGAAGGCTGGCAAAAAGTCAAGAAAGGAAAATCGGCACCCAAAACTCAAGAAAAAAGAACGACAAACACTGTGCAAATTCTTGATCCAAAAGAAGCTACCAAAGGCAAAGAACCAGTAGGGGGGAAACCAAAAGCAGATCCTAACAAGACCTCCACATCGAATAAGGCAATAACTCATCAAGATCCAGTAACAGAAGTAGTTGTCTTGGACAATAATACAGAGCACGCTTATGGAGAAGCCCTAGATCCTGTAGAAACACCCCAAGGAGCCAATGAGGAAGAATCGCCTCAAGACCAAGAAGAACCAACAGAAACCATAAGAGGCCGGTCCAATCCTGCGGCAGAGCCTGCAAACTCAAAAGATCTGGACTACGAACCCACCAACCTGGACTCTGATCCGGGAGGCTTCACGGATGAAGACGCCTCTGAAGCTAGCAGCTCTCACGCATCTCCAATTCAGTTCTCTAGAGGCCGCAAATCCAAGAAAAAGCATAGAGAAGAGAAAACTCGCCGTGACATAAACAAAGGTACTCAGAAAACCATCAATTTGATGATAAATACCAGATCAAAGCAAGGCTTGGCTCCCAAAGGGGCCACCACTCCAAAGAAAGTTTAAATGCGTTATGTATCATGGAACTGCAGAGGTCTAGGATCCAAAGCCAAAGAAGAAGCCCTGAAAGATATCATAAGAATTAACAAGCCTGACATCCCGTTTATTCAGGAAACAAAGTTGGAGGACTCAACCCTCTACCAAGCTGGAATCACGATTTGGAAAAATGGACCTGGGAAAGCTATCAGCTCAAGAGGAGCCTCGGGTGGAATCGCTACCTTCTGGGATGCATCCAAATTCGACCTTCTCGCCGACTACTGCAGCATGCACTGGATCTATACCAACCTCCGCCATAAAGACTCCGGTCTTCATGTAAGTCTCTTCAACCTTTACGTTCCAAATCTCCTCTTTGAAAAAACCCACTGTTGGGAGTCATTGGAATCCTTCCTTTCCATACATAATCCTAAAAACATTATTTTAGCTGGGGACCTCAATGTAACGCTTTCAGCTGATGAAAAAAAAGGAGGCTCCCCAATAAGAGACCAATCCAGAGAATGGCTGGAGGATATTATCCTGGGATGGGACCTCATTGAAATTAAGCCCTCTATCGGAAAATTCACCTGGACAAATAAAAGACTGGGCCCTGGTCACATAGCGGCTCGCTTAGACAGATTTCTTGTCCATTCAGATTTCCTCACCACCGGTTTGCTGGCATCTTCCAAAATCCTTCCTAACTGTATCTCGGATCATAAACCCATACTTCTGGAGCTATCTTCTGAACCTAACTTGGGCCCTATTCCCTTCCGCTTCAGCCCAATTTGGATCCTTCAAGAGAACTTTCTCCATGTAGTCTCTGACTCCTGGTCCATCCCAATCCCGGGTTCCCCCACCTACTCATGGGAACAGAAAATTAAAAGGCTGAAAAAGGAACTAAAATCCTGGGCCAAAAACATCAAATCTCCTTCTACGTGCAGAATTGAAGCTCAACAAGCGCTTGGAAACCATCATCTCTCCATGGAATCTATCTCTATCTCCCCTCAGACCCAAGCAATTGAAACAGACCTCCAAAAACGCTTCTACCAAGCCAGCAGAGTAGAAGAGGAACACTTGCGCCAAAAGTCTAGGAGCACGTGGCTTAAAAGTGGTGACCAAAACTCCTCCTACTTCCACAAACAAGCGGAGGCCCGAAAAAATTACAAGGCTGTCACGGAGATTAACTATCAAGGTACATTGGTAAAAAAATTTGATGATATTAAAAAGGCTGCTTTCAGCACCTTCAAAGACCTTTTCACTGCTCCAGATGAAGAACCTCTCAACCCTCTTGACCATCCCTTTGATCTTATCCCCAACCTCGTCCAAGACGCAGATAACCTCCTCCTAACAGCTCCTATTTCAATGAAGGAGCTCAAAACAACCCTCTTCAAAATGAACCCTGATAGTGCACCGGGGCCGGATGGCTTCACTGCAAAATTCTATACCTCCTGCTGGGACATGATAAAACTAGACCTTCTCAGAATGGTAAGACATACTCAAATCACCAACAAGCTGGGTGGGAGCACAAACTCAGCTTTCCTCACTCTGATCCCAAAAGAAAAAGGGGCCATCCACTTCTCCAGATTCAGGCCCATCTCTCTTTGCAACCTGAGCTACAAAATTGTAACCAAAATAATTGCTAACAGGCTCAAAAAATTACTGCCCCGAATAATCCCGGAAAACCAAGGGGGCTTCATCAAAGGTCGCAAGATTCAGGATAACATTATGCTGGTCCAAGAAGCCATTCATACCAGCCACCAAATCAAAGAAGAGGGGATGGTGATAAAACTTGACCTGGCCAATGCATTTGACAGGGTAAGACATGATTTTCTGTTTCTAGTCATGAAGAAACTTGGCTTCTTGACTTCCTTTGTAAATTGGGTCCAAGGCTGCATATGCTCGCCCTGGATTGCCCCTCTCGTTAATGGCCGGTCCACTGAATTCTTCCAAGCCTCCCGGGGATTAAGACAAGGCTGCCCCCTCTCCCCACTTCTGTACGCTATTCAAGCTTCTGTTCTAAGCTTCCAACTGACTGAAGCTCAACAAAGGAATGTTCTTCCTGGTCTCCAAATGGCAGCAAATGTAAAAAATATTAACCATGCGCAATTTGCGGATGATACTTTGTTAATGGGAGGAGCCAGCACCCAAGCAGCAAAACATTTCAATCAAGAGCTGGCCATTTATAAACAAGTCTCAGGCAGCAAGATTAATTTCCAAAAAAGCAAAGTCTATGGCTGGAATTGCACTGTTAGAGAGCTGGGCGCGATAGCCAAAATTCTAGGAATGGAGGCGGTCCATGCTTGGGACTCCTTCACATATCTCGGTGTACCAATCGCCAAAGGAACTCTGAAAGCTAATCAATGGAACCCCATCCTTGACAAATTCAAAAATCGAATCCAAAACTGGGGGTCCAACTGGCTAAACCAGGCAGGGAAGACTGTGCTCATCAAATCAGTTTTGACAAGTATCCCGATCTATCAAAACGCCATCATCTCTGCTCCCATATCCATCATCAAAAAAATGGAAGGTCTAATAAGAAAATTTCTTTGGGAAGGAGGTAAAGGAAATCTTCACAGAATCCACCTGGTAAGCTGGGACAAAATCCAAAAGCCCTACAAGGAAGGAGGCCTGCAAATCAGAAGCCTAGCCAAACAGAACATGGCCATGGGAGCGAAAATTCTATGGAGTCTTGTCTCAGGCCGCGAAAGCTGGAGCAAAAAAGTCATAAGGAAAAAGTACTTCCCAGGATCAAGATTACGTTGCCTAGACAAGCCAGTCCATTGCAAGAAAGGCTCCCCAATTTTTAATCTCTGTATTAAGGCTAAAGAACACTTCACAAATCTCCTCTATTGGATCCCAGGGAATGGGAAAAAAATAAACCTCTGGGAGGACTCCAT
Organism: Pseudotsuga menziesii; assembly: GCA_001517045.1. Classification (NCBI taxonomy): domain Eukaryota; kingdom Viridiplantae; phylum Streptophyta; class Pinopsida; order Pinales; family Pinaceae; genus Pseudotsuga; species Pseudotsuga menziesii. Next base: position 63,456 of record LPNX010661209.1, read on the forward strand.
TCTGGGAGATCAACCTCTTGGACAGCTCTCAGAAATTGGGAATATAAGAGGCTGGTTGCAACTCAGAAACAAAGAAACGCTCTGGGATATATCCAGCTGGGAGGAAGAAGGTGATCAAAACTGGAAAGACTGGAGCCTAGGCAATGTCCCCATGGATCTAAAAAATGAAGCTGATCTCTTAACTCAACTCCTTCAAGGTAAATCGCCTATGACAGAGTCCTCCAAAGACATGAGAGTCTGGGGTCAGCTCTCAGGCTGCTATACCGTGGCTGAGGGGTACAGATCTATGCAAACCATACATTATGCTACTCCTAATCCAGCAAAATGGAACTTCATTTGGACCTTTCCCTTTATCCCCAAAATTGACCACTTTTGTTGGACAACAGCTCACAACAACATCCTCACAGGAGATAACCTCAAAAGAAGAGGAATGGAAGGTCCCTCACGGTGTCCCCTGTGCCGCTCAGAAGAAGAGACAGTGAATCACCTGCTTCTTACCTGCCCCTATACCATGGAAGTTTGGAAATTGGTGCTCAATCCAAGCCATGTTAATATAAACATCCCAGGTAACTTAACAGATATGTTCTCCAACTGGATAAGAAACTCTCCCTTTGATCTTCATAAGAAAAACCTCCTCAAGTCTATCTGGATTTGGATTCCCAAAGTAATATGCTGGAATATCTGGCTGGAGTGAAACAGACGCATTTTCAGAGATGAGGTAAGTCCAAGTTCCAAGTTGGTAGCAAATTGCAAAGCTTTAATAGGTGAAGTTGCCGAATCCGGAAGCTCTCTTTCGAACTCCAGAACTCTCAATCCCCTCGAATCAAGCTGGTTGACTAATTTCTCTCTCAAAGCCAACCTCCCGACTAAATCTCTCACTAACCATGAGAGATAGGAAGTTCGTCTGGATGAACACGAATTCCTTAAATGGAGAGCTTCGCTATTTGAATGCAGCCTGTTCTTCGATGGGGCCTCCAAAGGCAACCCAGGACAAGCTGGAGCAGGGGGGATCCTTATCAATGCAGAGAATGTTATCCTTTCTTCTTACGCCTGGGGATTAGGCCTGGACTCAAACAATAGGGCTGAAGCCTTAGCTCTCTGGCAAGGTCTAAAGCAGGCCCAAATCAACAACATCTCTGAGCTCACGGTTTTCGGAGATTCAAAGATCATCATCCAAGCGATGGTCCTAAAGAAGCTCTCTCTCCATCTCAACATCTCAAGGATCCTCCACAAAATCAACATGATCGCCTCTAAATTCCGGAAAATCCGTTTCTTTCATGTTCTACGGGACCTCAATGGTCAAGCTGACGCTGAAGCAAACAGAGCAGTTCTCCTGGGCAGGAGCATCATCTCGGTAAATGACAGAGAATCAATCTGCAATATCCCATAAATCAGGCATGCTTTCTAAGTGGATTATCTCCTGGTCAACAGTGAGACTCTTGTGTCAGGATTTCTCTATAACCAAGCACGTTCTCCTCGAGCTTCAGAATCCCCTGGAATTCCCCATAGTCTTCAGTGACCTCTTGGATCGTGCTAGAAACGCTGGGACCTTCTCCCGGCAACCTAGCACGTGGAGGAGCGAATTGAGCAAGAGCTCGGCCTCCTCACGGCTAAATCAAAGAAGCAAGGAAACTTACGGCGATCAATTGCTGAAGACGACCTCTACCAGAAGAAAATTTTTAAAACAGAGCTCCGGAACTCCACGAGCAGATCAAAGAATCAAGAGATGGATTGGAACTCCCCCTGGAGGTGCCCTGCTTAAAGTCCAAAGACAAAGCAATTGCTACAGGAGATATTGGGAACTGATATGCCAAGCTGAAGCGACTAACACCTGCCTCCCATCGCATTGTCAGAGGATATGCTGTCTTTTTTGGAAAATATCTGTCATTTTATTATTCTTTATTTGCATTCTATCCCTGGATCCTACGAGCTTACCAAGCCCAAGAATCCTGACTCCCCAGGCGAAGCTATCCATGTAATAAAGCACCAGGTGGCTGTTTCACCGATCAATTTAATCTTCCCTCTGTTATGGTCAAAAAAAAATATTCTACAAGAATACACTAGACAAGAATTACAATTTCATACAGAAACAAAAGTAGATACTCTATCGTCCATGATTTTTATACACTAACAGTAAAGAAAGGATTCATAATCTAGGACGGTGGGCCTTTACCATATGGATCATGAGCCCAAGAGTAACACCAGCTATCAATCAACAACTGCAACCATATACTTTTCAATGAATAAGTTGGAGTAAGTACTGAGGCGATTTCAGAACCTGAAAGTGAATAACATAGCACATAATTGAATAATAAGATGATATTATTTTTATTACTATCTCCTCCTGCATGCCAGAAGATATTTTTTTATATAGAGAGCACATGGATATTTATAATCCAAGCCAAGCTCTCAAGCTCAACTCTCTCTTAGATTATTTGTAATAGTCCTTTCTAAAACTAAAATCAAGATTCATCAATCTAGATCACACCAGTTACATGATCACACATGTATTGACTTATTACACTCAAACACCTCACTTCCAAAAAACGCCGCCATTAAAACTTCGAAAATTTAGTGTCAATCGAAAGGAAGATTCCTACAAATCCATTCAGTTTTTGGGAAAAAAAACTCGTGATCTAGCTAAATGAGGTCGTTTAGGAAGTGGGTTTTCAGTGGTTGTGCGAAATTCATTACCATCTACTTACAAAATGGCATCGAAAAGTAGATTCCTAGAAATATCAACGTCCGTCTTCATAACGATAATGACGAATATCATTTCCTTCCTAAGCACCAGGTTTGTATACAATTTAATTCAGTCATTTTCTCTTTGAAATGTGGATCAAGCTTGGCTCGTGATGAAACTTTTGGCAACTCGCTCCTATGTTATCAAATTCTCTTCGACACATGAAATGTGAAGTACTTCAGATGCAATGATCAAAATGATCGCGATCTTGGGCGTAATTTTATCCATGATGACTTGATAAAATATCTTTGACTTGATGCACTTTACATCTTCCATTGTTCGACAACCGAGAATTCACCATTTTGAATGATTGCACGAAGATTGGTACTCCTAACGAGTTGAAATCATAGTCCACCTCATCTATCATCATTATGACCATTGTTTCCTGCAGGTTAAAATTTAAGAAAATGGAAAATACCTTTTGTCTTTCCTGCTCCTTTGCCTATCTCACCTCGCACTATTACCCATACCACAGAGCTCCCCTCCCCACCAGGGATCAAATTTGAAGGGCAGGGTCCCATTTCACTTTGAAGGGTTCTCAAAGATTAAACCCTTCAAGGTTGAAGTGTAAAAATAATTCATTCTTTTCATTTGAAAATGTGATAATATATAAAAATTTCATTATATACAATGTAAATGAATATCAAAAATAGAAAAAAATATATACAAAGATCTCAATTGCTTTATATGTAACTGAACCTGAATTAACAAATAATGACAAACAACTTAAAACTTGTACAATAAAAGTATCTTTATGGGTAAAATCTATGATTTTAGTTTTAAGTTTCATTTTCACTACATATGGAATGCCTCTCATGATTTATGGAAGGTTCAAGACCTTTTTCCTATTCACAAAACCAAAACCTAGAAGACATTGTTTTAAATACATATGTAAGTAGAACAAAAAACTTACATTGATCACCATATGTTTGCACATAATTGAGCTTGTTAAACAACCACTCCACAACTCAATGGCTTTTATGCCCCGATCTTTCTGTCTTCAATTACATCTATTGTCAACTCGATGAACATAGTAATAATTGGGCATACATTAACCACCTTATTTACATTTGGACTGCAAATGCCATTAACCTGAAAGAAAAAAAAAATGTCATATTAATTTGAAAACAATAGTGTGCAAAAAGATATGCCATATGCTATAACAAAATCCAAATGGCATTGACCAAATTCATACCTTTATTACAATTCAATGGATTCCAAATCCTGTGAATATGTTGATGGGTGCACCCATGGATTCCAAACTTGCAAGCCTCCTGAAGGAAATGAGTTAATATGATGACCTGCTCATTTTCTATTCAACTAATATTGGGCATTCGGATTAGTTATATTCCAAGTAATAGGTATATTCTACCACTGTTGTATTCCAAGTAATAGGAAGATTCTACCACTATTGTGCAGTGTGTGATGTAAATTTCCATTGTACAATCATAAAAGAATGATTATTATAATGGGATATGTTACTTGAAACTGACCCATGAAACTTATATGTGTTGAAGTTTAGGGTTATATTAGGTTTTGACATAAAAACTATACTTTAACGCATATACAAAATTAAACAAAGTTAGATTCAAAATAATACTACTGTAATAAATCCAAACATAATTTGCATCTTTCTCAACTTTAACACTCCACTAGTCACTGCGTTAAAGTTGGTCCTTGAGATGATTTAAATTCCATGTATAGTAACAATATTACAATTGATAAATACAATAATAAAGCACATGAAATAGCAACACTAAACAACAGTAACAATACTAATCTAGAATTGTTTTGGATCAGCCTTATCCTTAGATAATTTTAGGTTCTAATCTTGTCACCGAAGGGACAAGTCACCTAGATGAACAAATGACGTACCTTGAGAGAGAGATTAAGAGGGTTATATCACTAAGGATATAGATCTCAGATTCTTAATCAACATGAAGAGAAACTTTAATCATTTAATCAAGCTTTAGCAACAATTCTTAAGAAGGCATGAAACATAGTCATACCTAGTAGTGACACACATTCATGCTCAAGAGAGACACTTCACAACAACAACAGAAAGGATACAGTCACGCCCAACAAGGAAGACACTTCACAACCAACAACAGAGAGGATACAATCACGCCCAGTAGGGAAGACACTTCACGACCAGTAGCAAAGAGGATAGAATCACAGGTCAGCAAGGAAGACACTTCATGGCTAGCAGCAGAGAGGATACGACCACGACTCAGCTAATGAAGGTTGTTCACAAACAGACTTAGCAATCCTAAAACAATGAGGCCCATGCTATAGTCCAAGAGAAGCTCACATGTCATATTTACAACTGCTTAAAAAAGAACTTTGAATCAACCCAAAACAATCACGGGACAGATTCACATGTTAGCTGCAAAATGTCACAGTTCAGCAAGAAGGGACAACCTTAAACTTGAATCTGAAAAAACTGAGGAATGAAGCAGTGAAACCTTAGCAGCATACTTCTTGACATAAATCTAATATCTAACTTATATTATTACAATGAAGGATAAGACTTGCTTTTATAACTTGAAAGAAAATCTAGAAGAGTCCTCCTTCAGCCCTAGCTTTTAGGGTGGTTACCAATAAAACATAAAATAAAGTTAAGTTGACTTAAGATAGGGTACGAATCAAGCTCCAAATTTGAAGCCTTCAGGGCCCGTCAAGGACCCTTTTACCCGTCATAGAAGACCGATTTTTTTTTTAACATGTGAAATAAATTCAATTACTGAATATGTCCGTCAATCAGGAAACTGTAAAAGGTTTTTTAAAATTTCGCTGGAAGGGCTGATCCAAAATCTGCTCATCAATAGTTTTTTAGTGGGCTGAGTCTGGGGCAGCTGGGGGCCGGGGCTTGTGCCATGTGGACAGTGGGACCCGTCACCCAAAAATTGAAATACATAATATTAAATTATTAATACATTATACAGTGATTCGAATTTCGGACCTCGGTGAATCAGGCTAATTTAAATCAGTGTAATCACTAAATTGGAATTTGGTAATCTATCATTTCATATTAACTCCTCTCCCGAGTGACGGGTCCGCTCACAGCTTCCACTGTTTTGGTTTTAAATGGATCCTGCAGGCTGCAGTGTTGTGATATCAATGTAGTAGTGGCCGTGGGTACTGGTAACTGGGATTAATTTGGAATGGATAATATGGATTGCAAATTTTCAATTTGCATAGGATTAGAATTTAGGGTTTTCATTTGGCTTTTATTTGATCCTTGTTCACGGGTTTATTCTTTTGTGAGTCGTGACATTTCTCGCTGGAATTATTGGACTACCAATAAAACATAAAATAAAGTTAAGTTGACTTAAGATGGGGTACCAATGGTCCAACAATAAAAGCCATAAAATAAAAGTCATCACACCAAAGGTACACATAAAAAGGACGCGAGGACCAAGTAAAAGATAAAGGAACAAAAGTAAACCAAAGGTGCCACAATAGAAGTTAAGACAACCCAATTACGCACAAGACCAAGGTGTAGAATAAAGGTGGACAAACAACCCCTTTTACCCATAGGACCAACAAGACCAAGGACTTTAACATTTTCTCTCTCTCAAGGTACATTGTTTCATATATTTTATCATCATTGTATAAGGAGAAGATCCAAACTGGATGATGTGATCCTTTGGTCCTCAATACTACTCCTAAGGGTTACGTGCTAGTGACATCATCAAAGAGTGGTCAGTCCCTTGAGAAACAACCTAGCAATAACCGATTAGGAGAGAGGACATCACACATCATCATCATGGTATATGTCACTAGGGTATTCTGGGCTGGGACCAAACAGTTTCCTGGACACAATGTGCAAGAAGATCTTGCAGGTTGAGACAAAGACTTCCTGGTCTGGGACCAGGCAGATCCTTGGTCTGGGACCCATGCAGTCCCTGCAGGAGCAATCTTGGTTAGTTAACCAGGTGAATCTTGACCAAGATTCACCTGGTTAACTAACCAAGATTGCTCCTGCAAGGACTGCTTGGGTCCTAGACCAAGAATCTCCCTGGTCCCAGACCAGGAAGTCTTTGTCTCAACCTGCAAGATCTTCTTGCACATTGTGTCCAAGAAACTGTTTGGTCCCAGCCCAGAATACCCTAGTGACATATAGGGGCCCTAACCATATGTTAGGGACTTTGCCATGGAATCAACCTGCTTGGTCCCAGACCAATAACCTCGGGAGACTATTGGGGGCCCTAGGGTATCTTCTAGGGTCCCACTCTTCCCTAATTAACCGACTAGGGTACCATCCTCCTTGAGAATGGGTCTCCCGGTTGCACTAT
>LPNX010661212.1:0-38452 GCA_001517045.1 Pseudotsuga menziesii
GGACAAGGGAGATCGGGGGCAGGAGAGACAACAGATTATATGGGGGATGATTGATGCGCGATGGAACAACACACTCCATCGCCCCATTCATGCTGCAGGGTTATACCTCAACCCTGCGTTTGGTTACTCCTGTGGCTTCAGATTTGATGGAGAGGTTATGGCTGGATTCTACGAGTGTGTCCATAGGATGGTGCCGTCTGCAGATGATCGTGCAGAGCTTTCCCAAGAGTTGGAAGTGTATAAGAGAGCCACAGGATTACTTGGGTTTCATTTGACAATACATGACAGGACCAACCTGATGCCAAGTAAGCTTCACCTTGTTTCAAATTTTCGTTTTCTTTTTCTAATTCTTTTTTTAAATTAAATTGTTTTTTCTTATGTTTCTTTAATTCGTTGTAGATACCTGGTGGGAAAACTATGGTGGTTGCGTACCTATTCTACAGAAGCTTGCCATTCGAGTGCTCATCCAGACATGTAGCTCTTCCGGTTGCGAGCGCAACTGGAGTGTATTTGAAAAAGTACACTCCAAAAAGCGCAACAGGTTAGAGAATTTTCAAATTCATTAGAAAATATAAATTATTGAATTCTAGTTTATAATTTTATCATTTATCACTATGCCCCTTTGCCTTCTAATTTATGCATTACAAATTGAAATTATTAACTTTATAATTTAATATCTAATTCTATGATCCTCCTGCAGGTTGGATACTCGGCGCCTTAATGATTTGGTCTACGTCCACTACAATCTCAGGTTGTGGGTGAAGCAATATCAGAGAAAAGTTGATGCAAAGGCCATTTCATTAGATCATATCGACACCACTGCAGCTTGGAGGTCGGAGTGTCAAGAGCCTGCTATGGAGGTAGCCCCTGATTGGCTAGCGGATGATCATGATCATGATGATGATACAGAGGCTCCATATGAGGGTGATCCAGTTCCAGAGGAGTTTCACACTGAGTCTGGGAGTGTGCCACAGTTAGATCCAGAGCCACAGGCAGGGTTAGAGGGAGATAGACCCGATAGTAGCACTGCTACTAGTGGAGGAGTAGTTGTAGGACTACCTCCTCGAGCTCCTTCTTCTTCTTCAGGACACCAGTTTCAGCCACCTTCAGGTTCTAGAGGACATCATGATACTTTTGCAGGGTCTTCTAGTTCTTCTAGAGGACGTCGGATACCAATACGAGGCCGACAAGCCTCGAGGCCACCTAGTCCTAGAGGAAGGGCAAGGGCTGTTTCCACAGCGATTACCTTTTCCCGTAAAAGGGGTAGAGGGAATCCATAGTTTATTTACTTTATTTCACTGTAGATGACTCATGAGTCATGATGATGATCATGAGATACATTTGTTATAAGTTATAACTTATATTTTTGATGATTCAGACATTCAGTATTCACTATTCAGGAGTAGGACTAGGACATGATCCATTTTGATGTGTGATGTATCTCTAGACATCTTATATATCTTATATATCAGTTTTCTTTCCATATTCATGTGGCAATGTGTTTATTTGATGTTATTGTTGCTTTAGATGTTTAAAAAATTGAAAAAAAATGAATATTTTTGTGTTTTTTAAGTTTGCCGATTTTTGCCGATTTTTGCCGATGTTCTGCCGAGATATCCCGAGACGATGTTTCCTGGACCCTGCCGATTTCCGCGCCGCACCAATATTTGTAACATTGCTCAGTACTATGATGACATTTTGGTGGTGGGACTAGATTTGTGTGTCAAGGGTGCATAGATTACACAGCAGATTATTCCTTCAGCATATTTGTATTACTTGGCATGAGGTTTGCACATTTATATAGTTTATTGCACATATGGGTGGAGTTCCTAGTACTACTTTTACTTGGTCGTTACATAGTGGGTTCACGTCTTCATCTTAGTTGTTTGTGTCCTCATTGTGGAATGTTTTACTAGAGTTTAACTTTTCCACACTCACATTTCATCACTTTTCCATCATTTTTCCCAGGTATCATCCATTATTTCATAACATTTCACTTTGTCTATAGACATGACTCACATTGCACCCATATTTCACCATGTTTCCATTCCTAGAAGGTGCATGAGACATTTCAAACATATTTATATAGTTTTCCCTTCATAACTAACCTTTCAGTTGCCACATTTCATTATTTCACCTTCTCGACATGTGAAGATGCCAAAGTGTTTTGGGATATTTTATTGCTGATTAATTAATCCCAAAACCTTCAGTTGAGCACTACCCTAGTTGCACGAAACTTGGAAACGTTTCCAATTTTCCGAAACAAGAACATTTGGAACCCCCCCCCCCCCTAATGGATATGCCCGGGGAAATGCAGTATATAAAAAATACAAAGAATATAGATATGTAGTTTTTTAAAATAGCACATCATCTTGCAAGAAAATAAGAATGATACACATAGATGACACTTTAGATGGAATCCCATGTCTATATTAACTCTCATAAATGATTACATGATGCAAAACCCTATATCTTGGTAGTCTTGAGTAATGCCAATCCCATGCCCTCATACATGATAGAATTCCGTGGAAATGCTACAATCCTGCCAACTCTGAAATCCCAAAAATTGTTAAGTCTGATGAATTCTGAATGGAACACGAAATTTTAATTTATCCATCTGAAGTTTGATGAGGTTGGAATCACTCTCCAACATCCTAAAATAATTAATGGTAATGTTAAATATTTAAGTAAAACGATAGAAAAGGTAAGATGTCGATCTTACATTTTCTATCCTTTTACTTTAAGAATTTAATATTACCATTAATTACAAGATGTTGAACCAAGAACCAAGAAGTTGAAAAGGGTCCTACCCTTCATATCGGTCCAACTATCCGACATCACACTACATCCTGTTAAGTCCCATGATTTTCGAAGCTCCTCCATCTCGTGAGTGCCATCGGCCTTTTCATCTTGAAGGATGGGCCCTCTCAACTCCTCATAACTGGGGGGCTTAAACACTGGTCCAACAATAGCAGTTGCCTCAAACATGGACACATAAAATGGGTTATTTGCAAAGTTGAATAGAATAGCACTCCATAGAAAACATCGACCAATGAGTTTGTTTGCTTCTTGTTTCTCCTTTACTTTCACCATGGACCTTAAAGAAGGTTGTCCACAAGGTGTGCATCTTGGCACAAAGAAAGGCGATGTTGTTGAAGGCAAAGACATTGTGGACTGCTGTGTGGAGTGGGTGTCGGTATCTGGACTCATCCCACTGGCCCCCACTCCTGCTATGGACCCGGATCTTGAAGCAATTTGATTTCTCACGGCCTCCTTGTATTGTTTCTTTAGCCCAATGCCCTCAATTGCTTGTGTGGCCTTAGCAATGAGTTCTGGGGTTGTTTGGTTGCAAGGACCCACATCATGCCTTGTTATTTGTACAAGGTGGTATTTCAGCCTACTTATCCCACCTGTGATTCTCTTCCCACATAGATTGCAAGTGAGATTCAGCCGATTGAGTGGGTCAGCAGGTGTGCCCCACTCCCAAAATGGATCCAAAGTCTTCGGCATCTTGTATATGGAAAGAATGAAGTTTGAACCTAAGGAAAGAAAAGAAACGTTTTTTAGCATATGTGATTGATGGAAATGTAAAAAACAACAAGAAATCGAAGATATATTGACTTAAATCCTGGACATGGTGAAGATAGGTAAACCTTCTTTGTGTTTGTAACTAGCCATCCTAAAGTGAGGGAAGAGGGTGCTAAGGTGATAGTGGTAACTCTTTCAGTTTCACTTGGTGAGGACTTTGCACCTTAGGTGAGGGTTTAAGTGGTAACATTTTGACATCATTGTTGGGGATAAAATCCATTTCTTGGATCAAGAAGGTCACACTTCAACACATTTCATGAGTCTAACGGTAACCTTGAGACCTTACCTTAAGCACTCCTCTAACAAACCTTGTGTTGCGGGGAAGTGCCCCCCCCCTCGCCCCCGCTCCGAAAGCTCGCTTCGAACCGAAGCGTTGCGGGAGCTAAGGCGAAGCGTGATTTTGGCGTCACTCCCGATCCGGAGCGAATGGCGAGCACGATTCCCATAAAAAAAAAATTCTCCCTGCCAATTCAGGAAGCGTTCGCTTCCGCACACTCCCGCTTCACTTCCTATTCGCTCCCTTCATCGCTTCCTAACGCTTCCGCCTACGCTCCCCCTTTGCTTCTCGTCACTCCCCCTTACGCTTTTGTCGTTTAACGTTGCCCACGCCCGCGGAAGAGAGGAGAAGGTGTTTTGGAGGGAAGGAGGAGGGCTTTGGGGGATAAAGTCCTCTTCTCCTACCTCATTGTCACATTGCAAGAGAAGAAAGGAGAAGAGGAGAGGAGAAGAGAAGAGAAGAAGAGAAGAAGAGAAGAGAGGAGAAAGTTGCAGCTTGCCACCATTGGAGAGCGAGAGCCAAAGAGGTAGGTTCTACAACCTTCTAAGTTCTTTATAAGTTTGTAAATTGTTAAAAACTTAAATCTAGTGACTAGAATGTACATTGTTAAAAACTTAAATCTCAAGTTCCTCCCTCATTCTATTGCAGGCAACAGGTTAAATCTCTAGTTTCATTTGGCGTCAACCATGATGATGGGTTTATGGTTTATTTTGTTGGTTCCATTTGTTATTTTGATGGTGGTGGTTGGAAACCGGAGGAGGAATGAGGAAGAGGATGAAGAACTGGGAAGTGGCACATACCATGGAGAGGAGGAGGAGGACGAGGAGGACGAGGACGAGGGGAAGAGGAGAGGGAAAGCCAAAAGAAAACCAAAGAGAATCCCACACCCTTGTGGAAATATATCACAAGGCAAGCAGGAACTAGAGGGGGTGGAACCACCAAATTTGTTTGCCCCCATTGTAACAAGACATACACAGGTTCATATATTCGTGTGAGAAGACATCTATGTGGGCACATGCCATGTGATGAAAGAAAAACTGTAGGAGTTTGTGTTTGCCCAAATGTGGTATCAACACAAAGAGCCATCTATAAGAAGGAAGAATTTGAAGCACAAAACACATCAAAACGATCATCGGATGACCATGACCTTTCATGTTCACCAAGAACTGGAGGCCCATCCACCGAAGGCAATGGATTCTCTCCCATGCAATCACGTGGCAGCCGCAGTACAATATTAGATTTCCTTGATCAAGGTGGTAGGGATGACGTGGATTCAAAAGTGTATCAGTTTCTCTATGCATGTGGCATACCATTCAATGTTCTTCGCTCACCCTATTGGCATGAAATGGTAGAGGCTATCCGCACTGCCCCAGCAGGTACAACTTACAAGAGCCCCGAGTATGACAAAGCTAGAACTGTGGGGCTTGACAAGGAAAAATCCAAGATCCAAAATGCTTTGGGGCATTCACAAATGCTTGGAATGAGTATGGGGTATCAATTGTATCAGATGGTTGGACCAATGTGAAAGGTAAGCCATTGATAAATGTTCTTGGTGTCTCTGCTACTGGTGCAATCTTCCTTTCGGCACATGACTACTTAGATAAATTCAAGACCAACATGAACATTGCAAAACTCCTACTCAAAAACATTGAAGCTATTGGTCCATACAATGTCATCCAAGTCATAACAGATAATGCTGCTAATTGTAAGGCAGCGGGAGCAATCATTGAAGATAAATACCCCAACATATTTCGGTCCGGGTGTATGGTTCACACATTGAACCTTTTGATGCATGACATTATTAAGTTAAGGAAAATGAATACAAATGGATTGGTGAACTGTACAAAAAGGGTAAGCACATGATAAGATTTATTACCAACCATAGCAATGCCCATGGCATTTTCTGCGCTCACTCAAAGTTAGAGCTATTAAAGATAGCAAAGACTAGATTTTCTAGCTATTACCTCACCTCCAGGCGCCTTTTGAAGGTAAGAGAGGCATTGGCTAGCATGGTATCAAGTGAATCATGGCAAGTCTTGAAAGATAGGGCTACATCCACATCTGACAGGCGTGATTTTTAGGATGTGGAAGACACAGTTCTTGATGGTCAATTTTGGGCAAGTGTCAAGTTTGTTTTGCAGTTCACAAAGCCCATTTATCACATGATTCGGTTTGCAGATACAGATAAGCCGGTAATTGGGGAGGTGTATGAGCAGATGGATAGCATGTTAGGCCAGATTAAAGATATTGTTGAATCGAAGGATCCCATCCTGTATGACCATATTCACACACACGTGGTCAAAAGGTGGGATCATCTCAACGTTCCACTGCATGCCTTAGCATATGTATTAACACCAAAATATTATTCTCCATCTTGGTTGGCCAAACCAACACCTGGGGGTGGGGTTAGGAGAAAGCCCCACACAGATCCAGAGGTACAGGTTGGGTACATGGCTGCTATAGACAAGTTGGTCCCTGATGAAGAGGAATGTACCTTATTGCGTAGTGAATTAAGCAAATACCTCAGTGAGATTGGTCCGTTTGGTACTTTGCATGCTAGAAAAGATCGAGATAGGGCGCCTCCTATTGAGTGGTGGTGTTGATAAAATTGTCATTGATGCCAACATAGACTTAATGTCATTGATGTCTCCTGCCTGATGAAGAAGCCCTTAATGTCATTGATGTCTCCTGCCTGATGAAGAAGCCCTTGGAATCTTGAAGGAATGGTGTGGCTCTTGTGTATGGAAGCCCTAGTGGCGTAATGGAAAGTTGAAACCCTTTACCTAATGTCCAGAAGTGTTGTTAGAGCATAGGGCAAAGCTGGAGAGACATAAATCCTGGTCAGTAATGTAATTACCTTCATGCGGACCAAGAGAAGAAAGCTCTATTCCATGTATGCTGGGATGAGAATATAATATGAGAAAGGTGTCTTACAAAACTGTAAGAGTAGATCCAGTAACCCACCACAAGAGGTAACAAATGTGTAAACATGCTGGAGTTGGAATAGCATAAATTGGCTTATGCTGGGAATGTGTGGTGCGTAATTTTCAGTGCTTGACTGAGGATTGTCGGCCCAATGAAAATATTTTAGCATGTCGGCTCAGAGTTAAAAAGTGATGTCGGCCACATTAAAAAAATTATAATTTTATACAAGTCGGCTCCAATTTTTTTTAATAAAAATAAAAAAATAATAGCAAGTCAGCCTCAAGATAATATGGAAAATGGGTATAAATACCCCTCACAACGACCTCTTTTTGCACGCACATGTTTCAGGTTAGCTCTGATTTTTGACTGATTTCTGAGGTCGCTGGAGGTGAAATTTCTGTGGAGAAGCTCGCTAGACAAAGGAAATTTCGGGGCAGCAGTCAAGACACATTTTTTTGGGGGAAATTTTGTGGCAGCAGTCAAGAAGCAGAGGAGCAGTAGTCCGTTTTTTTTTTTTCAAAGGCTCACGGTGGTGGTTAGGGCTGCTACAGCAGCTCTAAAAGGTCTGAGATTTTTCAAGTTTTGCTGCAGAAGTTAAGGGTTGTTATCAGCAGTTGTTTGGGGTCTTCCAAAGCACACAAACAGACCCTAGTCCACAGGTCGAGGTTGATTGAGGACTGTTCCAGTCATCAAGTCATCAACAGCAGCATTGAAGTATGTCTTCTTTACCAGCAGATCCAAGGAATTGACTGAGGCTCGAAGGTTTCCACAGTTCACATTATACACCAGTCCCGTAATTGCAGTATAATAGTCCAAATTTATTGCTGCAATGATCTCGGTGGTGAAGTTTCGTCTGACAAACAGTCAGAGATTTTTGAGGAGTGAGTAATGGTTGCTTCAACAACTATGTAGGATGGTTTGACTGCTATTCATAAGGCAGTGCTATGCAAGAGGGAGGCTGTGGTCAGCCGTCTTCTCAAAAGAAGAGCAAATCCTCATGTTCAAGACAAGGACGGTGCTACATTGCTACATTATGTTGTTCTAGTTGCTGCAATACAGACATTAAAGCTGCTAATCAAGCACAATGTTGATGTAAATTTGGCAGACAATGAAGGGTGGACACCTCTGCATCTTGCAGTGCAAAGTAGGACAAGAGATGTGGCCAGAATTTTGTTGGTCAATGGTGCTGACAATACAATAAAAATAAGTCTGAATATTGACTAGGTTTTCGAAGCTCTTCCATGAGATCCTGTGCACATTCATTCATCATGCCATTAATCAGCTTCTATTAATCAACTTCTAGACTCTTTCAGCAAAGTTGATATACAAATGGCATCGTGCATTTTCCTGGAGATACTATTACCTGTCATCCCTCTGATGCTATGTTAATTGTTCAGCCAGTCCCAAACATGTGAAGATTCATGGCTCCTCATTTCAAGCAGTATGGAGAAATAACATACAGCTGCTAGAAGACATCTACAGCACATACAATATACAGTTCAGGGTTGAACTGAGGTAAGTTTAGATGTTTATATATACACATATATCCTGTTGATCTGAGTTTGAGGGTATAAATTTGAAGTATACAACCCAGTGCATGAGGACTGATATGTAAGTGTTCAAGTTCGTAGTCTTGTTTGGATTCTTCTATGCTGTCAATTAGAAGTATACTTGCTCAGTTTTGTGACAGTACGTCATTTGGCACAAGAGCAGATTATATA
Source organism: Pseudotsuga menziesii (assembly GCA_001517045.1). Lineage (NCBI taxonomy): Eukaryota > Viridiplantae > Streptophyta > Pinopsida > Pinales > Pinaceae > Pseudotsuga > Pseudotsuga menziesii. The sequence continues at coordinate 8,512 of LPNX010661212.1, forward strand.
CAGTCATTAAAGTTGCCTAATTTGAAAGAAGGCCTTTTGGGACAGACTTGTTATATGCTAAAAGGTGAGCATGCTTGTATTGAGAATAGTTTGGGGCTGTGACAGGCTTAAGGACTGAAAGAGTTGAATATGATTGATTTACTGTTCATAGATACTAAGGGTGGTTAAAGGCAGAATTGTATCCAGCTGATGAGCTGATCGGCCAACAGTAATATACATCAGCAAACATCCTAGTGACATAATGCTACAGCAGTAGGGAATGTACTCTCTCAGAAGACATGTTGACATATAGCATCTTGAATAGCAGTGATGAGGATGTGACAAGTTGTTGACAGAGGTTGAGACAGTCTGAATTGGTCCACAATGCAAGCTTGTATGCACAGTCAAGCTTGAAACACATCTGAATGTGTCTGTAAGAACACATAGTTCAGACTTGGGATTTGGTTGGAGTTTAGTTTCCTGGAAAGAAGTGTGCATGAGGTTGACAACACAAAGCTTGAACATTGACAAAAGATGACAGCCCTAGTTTATGAGGAGTGCGATCAATCCAAGGCTGAGTTATCCTAATGACTTGGCAATGTTGAAGCACTTGTGTTGATAAACAGTGTGGCAGCAGTATTGATGGGCAGTGTTGACATGGTTGATGAGCAAAGCAGAGATGTTGATGAGCAGCAGAAATTGACCAAGTAGTTTCCAGAGAATGACCAGCAGAGATACATAAGCAATGTATAGCAGAGAAATGATATATCAGTAGACAGTGATGTTTTGGCAGTGGTTAGAGGAGATCCTCGTGAGCACATACTTGAACAACAGGTTGGACAGGTTGATGACAATGAGCAGTTGAACTGAGAGATGATTTGCAGCAGTTGATTAAGTTGGAAAGTGGATTGAGGTGACAAGCAGACCTATGACATTCAGCAGCAGATCAGATTGAAGTGACAGATGATGTTGATGTGACACAGTGACAGTAAGCTTTAATTGTAATTGCAAGCTTGTCTTGCTTTTGAGGTTAGGATACCTCAAACCCTTCTTAGCAGGGTCTAAGAAAACCAGGCAGGGTCCTGGATATAGAGTAGGTGCTGATTTTGCCTAACGGTTGTAGCCGGACCAAAACTAATATAAAAAGATTACAAATTCATATGGTGTTGTGTTCTCTTGTGTTATAGTTCTTGATGACTTAAATGCTATGATATGTGAATGATGAAGTTTTTGGTAGAGTAATGAAATGATGAATTGGTAGCTAACTGTGATAAGCTAAGAAAAGGTTAAAATTGGCTTCACACTGATTCACCCCCCCTCTCAGTGTCTACAGGTGGAACATGTATGGCTCATCATGCCCACGTTTGCATAAATTGGCAACCAAAGTGCTTTCATAGGTGGTAAACAGTTCCTTTGTAGAAAGGTGTTGGAGCACCTATTGCTTCATCCACTCGGTGAAAAGAAACCAATTAAATGAAAATCGGGTAGAAAGCTTGGTTTATGTACATTACAACTTGAGGTTGTTGACTCATTACTGTGAGTGGGCCAAAACCGATGGATCATATGTCACTTGGGACAACAATCTGGAGGAGCATAACTTGGAGGATGGAGCCTTAACTTTAGAGCACTTGGCGGAAGAGCTTTTGGGCAATGAGGATGACCATGCGGCAGCAGCAACAATGCCACCACCTCCTTTGACCCTAGGTTCAACTTCACAACACCCACCTGCATCAGTGAGGGGGGGTCATGCAGGATCAAGTCTTGGACATGGCTCAAGCTGCTCAACATCAATGGCTACTAGGGATGAAAATCCCGCTCCCTTTGTTCTTGAACATAGACAACGGCAAAAGAAATTAGATATTTCCTGTAGCAAGAGGAAACCTCTATAAAATCTACTTTTCTTGTCTTTTCTTATTTACACTACTTTCAAGCTTCTGCACTATTGAGATTCGAGAACTTGAGTCATTGACTCTTTTTATATTTATTATGGTATGTTTTGTGAACATTACATGGCAATTCAAGTTTGAAGTTTGAAGTTGAACTCTGAAGCTGTAAGGTTGATAACTTAATGTTATGGATAATGGACCTATGTTTGATGAATTCACTAGTATATGATAATTGATTGAATCATTGATGGTTGATGAATGATGTTGTATGGTATTATGATTTATCATGTTATGGTTTATTTCATGTTTTTTATGTTTTTCATTACTAATTCAACATTCTACAAGGATTTGTTGGCATATATGCATCAAAATATGTTAAAAATATATATTATATAAAAAACACTTCCAAACCGGAAGCTTCTAAAAATTTCCCTTCCTGCTCCCGCTCCTGCTCCCAAGTAACCTTGAACAAAACCATAGAAAGGAAGTTCAAATCAAAGATAAACCACTAGGAGTTGTTCTCCCAAACGTTTTCCAAGATTTATTGAACCAAAAAAGATTTACACATCTGTAAACGAGGAACTTATATCCCACATGCTTCACCAACACAAATCTTCTGCAGAATATATGTTTTGTTCTCTGCATTTAGTCTATCACTGAAAGTTTTGTCTTTAAGTTTGGTTTTGGGACTTGAATGCTTGGTCTCTCTAGTTACAATGCCTGGTTTGTTGGCTTATGGTGCCAAGGTGAATGCTCAACAACAGATCCTGCTCACTCTATTTAATTTCAAGCAAAAGAAAACAAACTCTGTTGTTTACAACAGACCAGTCTAGCACTCGAGTCCTGTCAATTGAGCACCAACGCTGCTATTTGTATTCTAACAATCACAGTTCTGCAAATACACAACAAAACAGGACTACAGGAGCTTGCATCTCAAACCACAATTTTAATTATTTGTAAATTTACACCTATATTAGTTTCCAGCAATACATATTCATGCCTCCCATTTGAATTGAAGGCACATCAACTGATTATAAATTTGAAATATATGGTTGAGTTAAGTGACAGTTTTAGGTTGAATTAGAAAAGAGATAGCCTTAGCTCAAGAAAAAGGTTACCTGGGAACGGGAGCAGGAGCAAGAGCGAAAAGCAAAAATTTCAAAAGATTCTGGTTTGGGAGCATTTTGGGAACTTTTTCTATATAATATATATTTTTATATATTTTGATGCATATGACAAAAAAACCATGTGCATCCATCAGAATTCAAACCATTATACACAAATATGCAATTCTGAAGTTCTAAACCAAGATACAACCCTTAGATTAGGGAATTTATGTTTTCTTTAAAAAAATTGAGTTTTGTGGCTCTGTGGTCGCTTCTGTACAGCGTTGTACAGACCAGACCGGTTTCATATGGAACCGGTCAAAACTGTCATGTCCCCAATTTTAGCCTAAGGAAAATAGACCAAGGTCACCTAAGAAGAATTTAGAAAATTATTAATGGTGACAAATAAGGAGAAAATAATTATTGGCTAAGGGGAAGTAATAATTACCCAGTGCATGGTTTCTACTGTTCTATAGTATTTTTCTATGGTATGGGCAAAAGGTAGATAATAGAACATGGTTTTCATTGGCCCATGGTATTGGAGACTTTTCAAGGATAAAAGGCGGCAGAGGCAAAGGGAAAAGGCATGTTTGAATATTCGGAGATTTGTTCTTAAGACCGTCTAGGGGTTAGCCTAGAGTTTTCGTTTGGGGTTGGCAAACTCCATCTATCCATTTTGGTCTAGTTTCGGTGGTGTGACGGACCCACCCTAGCTGGACAAAGGGGGAGGATCCATTCAGGGTCTTCATTGGAGCTTCATCATCCGGGTTGGCATCACCTTTCAGGTTCTTGTTGGATGTATTTTGGTAGCTGATATCACAGCCATAGTTATTGTACTGTTTACTCTTTGTTAGTAATAATAAAGGTGCCAATATTATCTCGCCATTGTGATGTGTTATGGAATGTGTCTAAAGTGTTTGATGAAATGTCTAGGAGAACACATGTTGCTGGTAAAAGTTATAAATCAATGTAAAATTGATTAATGTTGGTAATTTCATAGATTTTGTGATCATCCCGGATCTGGGATATTACAAAAACTGGCCGGTTCGGCGGTTTTGGGCCGATTTCGTACAGAACCAGCCGGTTCAGTGGTGGTTCATGATCAATTTCTGGTCCAAAGTTCAAACGGTTTGTGGCCCTAACCAGACCGACAAACACTGTAAACCGGTCGGACCAGCCGGTTTTGCCTGAACCAGACCGGTTCCGATAACACTGCTGAGAATAATGTCAAACACTTCACAAAACTCTGATATTCAACCTCAACAGCAGTCAATATTCACACACAATTATCAAGCATTAATTAAGAGATACTGTAGGTAAATTATAAATATACTAATCATGAAGTACATTTTGTAGCGGAATAAAGCACAATAACAGCAGACTGAAAATGCATGTAAAACTCAGGAATTTTTGGTCAAACACAGACCCTGGAAAAATCCCACCCCCTGGGGAAAAACCGGTTGCAAGAGATCTTTATTGAGATGAAATAAAAAGTACAGAATAGCAGTACCTTACAGCATTAAATGCACAGTACCAGCACCTTGAAAAGTCTGCCAAACCCACTACAGTAGTATGCACATTCTTTGTACAACCAACTGAACTGCCCTCTCACTCTGATTATCTTCCTATAAATCTGTGCACAGAAGCAGCCTTGAAATCAGTGCACAAGAACTCTAAATCAGCAACATTAATGTGCCTCGAAATCAGTGCCAACTTTCAGCAGTACAATTCCTCAATTTCTGTGCTGAAATGGGTAGTACAGACTCTTGGGAATGTTGTACAAACACCATTAAATGCTGTGACATTGTCTTGGAAAGCGTGCTCACTCCATCTGCTTGGGAAATGCACCTTCCTCCTGCTGTTCAGAGTTCAACAAAAGCAGCAATCTTCACCTGGGAATGTGTCCACTCTGCAGCATCTTCTCCTTGGATAGCATGCCCACCTTTCAAATCAACATTCTTCTCTCTTGCTATATGAACCACTCTTTCTCTCCAAGGACTCATTCCTTGGAACTCGTGCCACACTCCAAATGCTCTTGGAATGTGTGCATCTCTCCCTCACTTGGATGAGTGTGTATAAATGAGGAATGAAATGTGTTTTTAATCCTTTCCCTTGTTGAAAATTACCACTGAAGTGTTTCTCCACCTTGTGATGCCTTGGGGTGGACATGCACACTTAAAAGTTGTGGTCCCTAGCACTTTTAAAGTGAGAATGACTTTATCTTAATAAAGTGACTTTTAAAAATGAGTTTTGAGTCATTAAATATTTTAAATGCGACTTTATGAGACTTAAAAAGGTGGGTGAGTAACAAAGTCTCATTTATTATTTAAAAGTGAATTAATTTTTTTTAATGAGAAAATTGAGATCTAACATGAGCCCTAGATTTCATCTAGTTATGTTTTAATCTATGCACTTGATTTTCAAGTGGTGGTTACTCACACAAAATGGCTAGGGAAAGGCATGGAGAGATTTATTGTTCACTTTCACAATTGAGAATTATTCAGAAAGGAGGAGAGCAAGAGAAGTGAATTTATGAGAAAAAGTTCAAGATTTCTGAAGTGGCACAAATCCCAAGAAATTGACACAAATTTCGAGCAGCCATAGGCACTAATTTCGAGAAGAGGTCGTACTATACCAGGCTGTACTATTGCACAGAAATCGAGGCGCACATGTGGAGGCCGTACATGCTATTTGGCATGAATTTCGAGGCTGTTTGGATGCATTTAATGGTGTTGTTCTGCACAGAAATCGAGGCAATGACTAGGACAGAATTTATGGCTAAGTTTGTACAGAAATCGAGGCTGCATGTGTGAGGTCGTACTTCTGTTTTTGTGGGAACAAACTTAGAGACAAATTCTGAAAATTTTCATTAGGCCATACAATGAAAGTTTGGCACATATTTCGAGATGAAATGGTTGAGATAAGTATTGCTGTAAATTTGTTTTAGTTTGCCTAAAGAAATAAGATTTTCTCTCTGAAGACAGGTTTTCCCTTCAGGGTTTTTCCTAGACCTTATTGGTCAAAATATTGAGTCAAAAATTTCATGTGTGTTGGCTGTCATAAATTTTCCGAGTAGGAAAACGTAGGCTGCCATAAAAAATTTTAAGTTTATGTTGAAAGAATTCTATGTGTTTCAAGCAAATAGTGAAATTTTTAAATCTTAAATGATTTTGCATGCTATGGTTTGGGCATTAAACTACATGCATAGAAATCAAACTTGAAACCTGGTTGGGGTTCCAAAATTTTCATGGTATCAGAGCTAAAGTGAAGGGCTAAAAATAAAAACTCGGAAAGAAATTTTGGACTTGGAGAAATAAGGGAAAACAGGTTTTTGTGAAGAAATAGGTTCTTGAATTGATTTGCAATGATGGCTATTGGACTTAGGCTAAAAGACAGGTTGGATGGGGCAATTAATTTTATCTTATGGAAAGCTAGAATAGTGTTGATACTATAGGAGAATGAACTATGGGACATAATGAGCAGTACTAGTGATCATCCAGTCACAGTTCCTACAGTTGCAGCTGATAAGGCCGCATTTGACAAACAGGACATAAAAGCAAAGAGAATCATACTTCATGCCATAAAAGACCATGTGGTACTACATATATCTCGGAAAGACTACGCACATCAGATGTGGACAGCTTTGACCAACCTATACCAGAGTTCCAATAAAAATCGGAAAATGGTGTTGAGGGAGAAGCTGAAGGAGTACTCAGAGGAACAAGGGGGAGAACATGGTTTCTTACCTTACCAGGATTACACAGGTTCGAGATGAGCTTGGAGCAGTGGGGGAGAGAGTTTTGGATGCAGAGTTGGTTAGCACAGCTTTGAATGGCGTGACAAAGCCATGGGATGTCTTTGTAGAGTCTGTTGTTGCTCATGAGCACATGCCTACATGCGATCGTCATTAGGACGATTGCATACAGGAGGAGACCCGTAGAGGGTATGTACAGGGCAGTAAATCTCACAACAAAGATGAGGAGGAGAATGTGGCTTTAGCAGTGAAGGGTAAGTAGGAGAAGTTCAAGAAGGGTCCTAAGGGTGGGACCAAGCAGCAGACAGGTGAGCAAAAGAAGAACATGAGCAAAGTGAAATGCGTTTTCTCTCAGAAGTTTGGGCACTATGTTGGTAAGTGTCCAAACAAGAAGAATAAATAGCAAACAGCAGCAGCAATGGAGATCGATGAGTATGCTACGAGATTTGAGAGAGTTTTCTCTCTTTCTTGGCAGTTGCATAGAGAGAGCATCATCTATCACCAGTGATGATATGGAGGATCAGACAAAACATTCCATGTTAGTTGGGAATTCGCTAAGTGTTTCCACTTCTTCCACGTGGTATATTGAAAGTGGGGCTTCGAGCCATATGATAGGTGTTTGTGATCTATTCATCGAGATGATTGAGACAGGCTTGGATCTGGAGGTGTTGTTGGGGGATGATACAGTGGTGAGAGCAGTTGGGCGTGGGACTGCCAGTTTTGAGAGGTAGTCAATGGAGCCCATGATACTGAGGGATGTCTTATACGTTCCTGGGCTGAAGAAGAACCTTGTTTCAGTTTCCACTATTGAGGACAGGGGTCTTAGAGTATATGTCCTAGATGGGAAAGTCCAGGTCTTTCCCAAGGCAGTAGGACCATCTACTTCATATCTCATCGAAGTTAGATGTGGGAAAGTGTACAAGCTTCTCTTCCAGCCTCACCATGCACTGACACATACTAGCAACGGCAGTGAGTTGTGCGAGTTGTAGCACAAAAGGATGGCCCATCTTCATCATCCAGCTTTGAGGATGCTGAGAGACATGACTACAGGTTTGTCAGATTTCAGCACAGAGCAGAGTGGTGTGTGTATGGGGTGTGCTTTTGGAAAGTACACCAAGACTTCTTTTCCGAGTAGTGACACCAGATCAGAGGGAGTGCTTGATTTGATTCATTGATACTTGTGTGGTCCCATGTCATCTGCCTCTTTAACAGGATTTGAGTACTTCATCACATCCATTGATGATTATTCCAGGAAGACCTGGGTCTACTTTTTGAGAAGCAAAAAGTCAGAAGAAGTCTTGAAGAGGTTCCAAGAGTTCAAAGCTCTTGTGGAGAACCAAACAGGGAGGAGGATCAGAGTACTCAGATCATACAATGGGGGTGAGTATACCTCCAAGGAGTTTGATGAGTATTGCAGACAGGAGGGGATAAAAGGGCAGTTGTGATGTCCCCAACCGACTTTTAACACAAATATTTGCCCAATGAGCCTCCAAGGTGATAATAGACTTGGACAAATTCTTGTTCTTCCCACTGTTGGTGGAAGTAGAAGAAATAAGACTGATTTAACAAGGTCTGATATTAAAGTCTGGTTGTGCCATTTTGTCAAACACTTCAGTCACGATCTGTTGTAGCTTACAATGTGCTAATAGAGAACTGTGTACTGGGTTTTATTGCTTTTCCATGAGGTATTTCACATTCCAAATTGGTGTGATTTTCATCATACAAAATAAACTTCGCATATAATATAAAACCAACATCAAAGATTCAAGAATAAACACAATACTCAGATCTGATTTTTAATTGAAAATAGATTGTTTACATGCCTGGAATTGATGACCATAGTTGGCATATGCTTGGCTTCCAAATGCAAGAAGGTAGCACCTTTCACCAATAGACTGCTGCTCACTGGGAATGGTAAGGAATTCTGGTACTGACTGCTTGAATCCACAAACAAGAGAAATAACTCCAATGTACTGTTTCTCTCCCAATTAACAATATGACCACTCTAACCACTTGCACAGTAAACCTCACGAGCTGCCAGCTACAGGATAATTAAACTTATACATATGAGTCTACTGCTACAGGAAAATGGACTTGAAGCAAGAGAAAATAAGACTTTCACAGTGCTGGTTCGTTTGGCAGAAATAAAGGTCCTCTACTACAGCAATTTCCCAAATCTGAGATACTCATCTTCAAGATAAAGTCCTTGCTCAAGGGCGTCCTCCTCAACAATTGCGCTTCTCTTTTATCAATGTAAGACCTGGTTAAAACGAAAAGTGGATTCCCTTCTCAGTTGGTAAACAATCTTCCCAAAGCAATGGTAAAGTTCATATTATTTGTAGCAGAGATAAAAGGGAAGAGAATGAGGGTTAAGTTTCTTCCCTGTCAAGTGTGCCCTTCTACACTGATGCCACTCTTTCTTTGGTGTGCTCCTCTACAGCAATGGAAGCAAGGAAAGGTGTTCTCTCCTTCTAACAGCCAGGCTCCCATACAATGGATGCGCTCCTCATCTTAGTCATTAAAAATATCTGGTATTTGTGGTAGAACTAGAAATGAAATACTATAATCCACGGCGTCGAATAACAATGAGCAATCTGAGATGATTCCTCCTCAACAATGGCTAGGATAGATTTGTCTCACCATCGAAACCATGCACCTCCTGCTAGGGTTTCGTCCAAGAGAAGCCTGTAGTTCAAGAACTCTCAATATCAAATGCAAAATAGACAAGCCTAAGGAAATGAGCTCTCAGCTCTCATTTCCCTTTTTATAATTTCACACTCCCTCTTTTAGTGACTTTTCGACTTCCCTTGGCTTTTCTCCATTTAAAATTTAATAAAGTGATTTTATGGAGAAAAATCCTTCATCCCACCTTTTAATTTTTAAATTGAGCACTTTATGACTTAACTTTAATTTCTCCGCTAAATTTATCATAATATAAAGTCACTTTAGATAAATTAATTAATTACTAATGTCACTTTATAAAGTCTTTTTGGCCTAGGTGACATTAATAATTAATTAATTCCTTTTTTTGTCAACTATAGCCTACAGGAATTGGATAGGCTAATGAGTCACTCGTGGTGACTACTCGGAAAGGGACAGTACAATCCTCTCTTCCCGAAATTGCTTGTCCTCAAGCACTCGCAAGTTGGGGTGTTGTAATATCTGTTCACCCTCCCAAGTGGCATCCTCCATAGGCATATGTCTCCATTTGACCAAGAACTCCCGAATGACCCTGTTTCTCAATCTCCTCCCGTGAACCTCCAGTATCTCTTTCGGATCCAGAATCAATTGACCTTCCTCATCCAATGGGGGTAGCTCTGTAGATGGTGTGACTTGTTTCCCCAATGCCTTCTTAAGGCAAGATACATGAAAGACGTTATGGAAGCTCCAACTCGTAAGCCACCTCCCCCACTCTCCTAGTGACCATGTACAGTCCATAGCAACAAGGCTTCAATTTCTCTGCGCCACTCCGCTTGAGTGAAGTCTGAAAATATGGCTGAAGTCACAAAAACACGAAGTCTCCCACCTCGAAGCTAACTTTCTGCATAAACTTTTTGTTGGGTTTGAGCCATCTACAAGTTTTGCTTAAGCGCTCGAAGGATGTCCTTACTCTCTTGGATCCAATCCTTTGCTTTTGGAGCTTTGTTGTCCCCAAAGGCTATTTCCATAAATGAAGTGGCATTGTACCCATATAATGCTCTAAATGGTGACATGCCGATAGACATGTGGTAGACAGCATTGTAGCAATACCAAGGTTACAAAAAACGAACCGGTGGTCGAACCGACCGACCCTGAAAACCGGACCCGGACCAAAACCGAGAAAAAAACCAGATCACAAAACCAGTGCACCAAATTACAAAAACTACTTAAATTTTGAAAAATTATATATATATATTCATGTGTAACCATGTGAATCCAAACCATTATACACAAATTTGCAAAAGTGCTCTTGCTATGTGCCATACTGAGCATATTTCACTAGAAACTTCGCCACTCAACTAACTTTTAAACTTTGAAAAAAAAAAAAAAAATACTACGTTAAGTGTTGTTGAACAGTTATGTAAGAAACCAGTCAAAACCGGTAAAACCGGCCGGTTCCATACAGATCCGGTCAAAACCGGATGAACCGGTTTCGGTCCGGTTTTTGTAACACTGAGCAATACTCACCTAAATGTGACCATCTGATCCACGCCTTTTGTTTCCTTGTTACATGGTTCCTCAGATAGCCTTCAATCCATTTATTAACAGTTTTTGTCTACCCATCTGTTTGGGGGTGGTAACTGGTGCTCGGAGTCAATTTTGTGCCAACCAACTTGAAAAGTTCCTTCCAAAAGGCCTCAACAAACCAGCTATTTCTGTCACTAACAATGTTTTTTGGCAGACCATGTAAGTGGAACACCTCCCTGAAAAACACTTCTGCCACCTGAGTTGTTGTAAAGGTTGAGGAAATCGCGCAAAAGTGTGCGAATTTCGTCAACCAATCTACCACCACATAAATGCAATCTCCTCCCTGAACATGTGGCAGTCTCGTGATGAAGTCCATAAAGATGCTTTCCCACTTCTGCTCAGGCATGGGTAATGGTTGTAGGAGTCCTGCTGGATGGTTCAGTTCAGTTTTGTTCTGTTGGCAGATTATGCATCCCCTCACATGCCTTGGTAGATCATCTTTGAGGCCTTTACAAGAGAACCTTTCCTTGATCTGGCGGTATGTTTTAAAATACCCTTGATGCCCTGCAGTCGGAGTATCATGTGTGGCCCTCAATGTATTCTCTTTGAGCTTGGATTCTGGTACTAAGTATATCTTGTCTTTGTAGAAAATGACATCATCCACTGTAATATCCCAAACTGATATTCTACTGTTCTTGCTACTATGTTGTTTGCACATACACTCAAGATTGTGCAAAAATACTGAATAAAATGTACATGCAAAGGTGTTGTGTCAAATGGCCCTAAAAAATAGTTGATCTGGAGAAATAATAGGGTAAAGGCTTCAAGTAAGAAGATATACACATACCACTGATAATAAGGCTGATAGTCTACTAATAGATAAGATGCATGCAAGTTACGCTGGAAAGATGAGAAAATAGTGCCCCTCCTGAAATTGATGCCCAGCTAAAAGAGTTCCCTCCTTCTGATGATCTTGACGTTTTTGAGGGAAGAAGTGCTCGTTGTTGATGAAACTTTCTAAGAATGAGTGTATAGGCCTCTTGGAGAGATTAGGAGATACATGCGGAAGTTTAGACTCCTTCAAGCCACCTAGCGAATTGATCTACTTCAGAAGGGATGACGCCCTCTTTCTTCACGTTTTTGTAGGTGGAGGCTTTGAATGTGCCCAGAGTGGAATGATAATCACCCAATATGATGATATGCCCCTGCTGAGAAGAATAATGGTAGCATGCAGAAACTTTACTGGATTTCTGAAGGCTAGCGAATAGATCTGGATTTCCAGTTGTATCCCCAGCAGCAAAAGGTGCACCTGCAATAAAATCTCTCTCTGATAGTTGAATGACCGAACTAAGAATGAGAAGATGATAGACCTAGATGGTCTACCCTGAAGTGATTAGGGCAGATAGATTTCACTGTCGAAACCCCTTGTTAGCTGAAGACCTTCGTCTCCAACCCCAACTGCTGCTACTGCTCTAAAAACCAAACTCAACAATAATATTCATAGATGATCCTTTTGGTTCCATGACCCTTCTTATATAGCTTTAGCATGTACTTTTAGGGTTTGCATGTCACTTTTAGGGTTTGCACGTTACTTTTTGCATGCATGCAATTCTAATTGCTCATTGACAACGAGTTTCAAAAACTGGAACAGTGAATTCCTAAAAATTAAAAATTAAAATAGTTAAAAAAAAACTTTCAGAATTTTTGAACGAAACTTCAATGTTGCACTTGCTATCCTCTCTAAGCGGCTGCTAGATGCTTTGACAACGACTGCTATCACACTAGCCTTGTGCTATCACAGTAAATCGCAAACTTTAGTATATCGGTTGTTATCTCAGTTGACTTCTGTTGTCAAAATAATTCGTGCGAATGACTCTAGTAGATGAATGAGATCTTCGTGCAGCGGGAGGGTGTGAGCTACTCATTTCGCGTGAGGAATACTCCGTGCGACGACTTCACCGCGATGAACTCCAAACCGTCTCCAATCGTCGCGATGACTCCAAACTGTCTCCAATCGCTGCGATGAACTCCAATAGAGTGATGAACTCCGTGGAAGCCCAAATGAACTCCAATCTCCTTGATGAATGAGTGTGAGGAAATACAATACGGATGGGTTTTTTTTAAGCTTACTTGGATTCTTAGAAGCTTCTAGGTTTTTAATTTTTTACTTCATTAAATTTTAGTTTATATTTATTTTAAAAAAATTTGAAAACCGTGGGCCAATTTCGTGATTTAAGTCAACTTAGAAAAAAATTAAAAGGAAACGTTGAGGAAACACGTTTTCGTTTGTACGGACGCGTTTCCTAAATGAGAAACGTGTTTTGTACGAAGGAAACGTGTTTCCTCTGCGTCCCACACGCGTTTCAACTTTCCGTTTCTTTCCTGCAATGTAGAGGTAGAGCATACAAGGATAAGAGCCTTGTTAATTTTAAGGATTTTTTAACATGATTTGTTTGATTAGAATGAAAACCCAAGAATCTCTTTCCATGTCCAGTACTCGGGAAATCCCTTATTCGTGAACCCTACTTAGGAAAGCAAGGGGGTTTATTTTAAACTCTAAAGAAACAAAAGAAAAATTTTATAATTAATTCCTACCACGAATCGCTTTCCCCCTTTCGGGATAGTCGAGAGAGAGTGGGGTAAATAATTTTTTTACTTTGATAACAATTAAAAGAATAAACAGAAAATAAAAGTTGAACTAACTAACAATCAAAAAACATGAAAAATGTACCGACCTAGATCCCCCCAAGGGGGATGAGGAGTGGGCTCTGATGAGCCTTCTCAAAACTTTATTTACTTCTTACAATTATAAAAAAAATGCACTTTGGTCCTTTAAATCCAATCCAAAGGCTTACAACAACTTGAAAAAATGAAATTTTATGAAAAGAGGAGCTCCTCTAGTTTTATTTTTCTTCAATTTTTCGATTTTTCACCAAAGCTTTCTCCTTTTTTTTGTGAAACCTGCAAAAACAGAAGGCAAATATTAGTTAAACATGCCCCAAAACACTTTAAGAGTGCTTGGGAAAATTACTAAAAATTTGCTGAAAAAATTCTAAGTAAAAACGATAAAAAAACTAGGTGAAAAATGATTGAGAAAGTGAGCTAGAAAGATGCTTTCTTAGGGCCTTCGTTTGCTTCTTAAGGATAGAAAACAAATCAGAGCACTAACTTGCTAGATAAGAAATTAAAATCAAATACTAACTTATTAATCAAGCCTTTTGTTTTTACGAGATAGATAACTTGAAATAAGGAAGCTAGTAATCTAGATTTGAACTAAGAAATGATAATGCCTTGAAATCTTTTGTTAGATGTATAAACAAAAACAAATTTAAAATCTATTTATGACTGAATTTAATTATAGATCTAAAAATGCTTTTTCAAAATAAAAGAAGCGGAATGATAGAGAAAATATCAGGAGAAGGATAAGTGGAAAAGCTTGGAGAGAAGAGGATCCTTGAGCCTTGTGGTGTGCCAAGGAACTTTTATCTGCATCAAATATTGTTACAAACAAGAAAGGTAAAGAGATCAAACGAGATCTTCTACCTCTCATATCACAACAACCTGCATATCACACACTCATAGAACATCGACCAAATGTAGGAGCATATATGTTCAAAAATAGATGTAAAAGCCTTCATAAACAAATGAAGCGTTCATTCAAATCTCTAAATAATAGTTATGCTCAATAGCTTAGCTCATTAAACAAAATGATTAAACTATATCGCAAAGTTGATACCAACCCTTAAAGTAAACTACATAAGATTTAGTGCATGCATAATGATTCAAATACAAGTTACCTCCATACAGCTGGAAGATAATACATTCACTCAACCAAGGCACAACACAATCCAAACCTCCAAAGTCTCTTTATTTCTCAAATGAATACAAGTTACAAGTGCAAGCTCTTCCCAGTACATTCCAACTGACTTGAAGGGAGAGAGCAATGCTTTATTTATAGCAAAACCGAACTCGGGGGGTAGGGGAATACACCATTGACATAGCAGGGTCGAGTCATGGAGTAATTTGAGGGATCGGTGGGATGATTTCAAGTTTAAGTGGAGTGATATTGTGGAGGAGGCGCTACCTCCCATGAGGTAGGAAACCTCACCCCACCTACCAAGCCACATCCTCACATCAAATCACAAGTGTTCATATCTCAACGATACCATGAATCCAGACAACCCAACATGAAGTGAGATCCAATCTTGGATATAACACATAGTAAATATAATGAATAAGATTTGATGCCACTTAAATGATGAGTCATATCTCAACACCCACTCGCTAATTCAAAAGCGCGGGCCACACTTAAGCCTTGAATCATTCGCATGGAGAAAGCATGACTTCAAACTTTGGGTAATTCCTTATGGTAATGAAACATGTTTTAAAGTGACGTTTCCTTCCTGAGAAGAATTCCCCTACATGGGGATCCCCATGCTGAATCATCACTCAACCATTAAAATAATTAGTTTTGACTTTTCCACTATTTTTGACCTATGTCGAAATGATACACTTTTAGCATCTAAGTGTCATGTTGATACTCTGATAGCGAAAAATGACCATAAGTGACCTTCTGAACACCCGAAGTGTATGAAAAGTGGGTCCCGGGGTAAAGAGTATGCTCTGAGCATTAAAACGAGCATCCCCACGCCAAATTCTGCCTCCAAATCAAGTTTTTTTGCCATTTACAAGTTTTTTAATTAAACCATTAAAAAATGGCTTAAAAACAAACAAACAAAAAATTAGTTTTCTCGGAATCGGGCGAAACTCTAGGGGGACCTAGCACATGTCCATACGACTCAATACCGATGCCTAGCACGCTAATATACATTGACACGTGAACTTTAATAACCTCCTAAGCCCTACCCACTAAGACGAACATTCTAGCTTTGGAGGAACAGTGAAAAACTCGAAAATTATACATCGCTTATTCAGCATTGCATAATTGACGAAGGAAAAAACACCTTGGAATAATCGGATTGACGTTTAAGTCTTAGGAAGCCAAGTCCTTTATAGAAAAAAAGGTCATGCTAGTACATTTATAAAAACTTCCCCAAAGGGGTATGAACATGTGGTACAAAAAAGATAAAATGCCATAAAGGCCTGATGGACCTCCAAGCTCTGAGTTTGAATAAGTGCTTTGTTCATCTTTGCTGACTCACTTGAAAGTCTGACTAAATGCAACCTGGTCGGTAACAATGCCATACCAATGTTGTTGCATCCTCCTCAAAGTTGGCAAGATTTGTCTCAAGAATGGAAGTCATTAATGCTACATAGGTAGGCAACTTCTTAGGTGGATGACTCAACCAAAATGTAGATAATAGATTTAGGTGCTTCAACTTGTTCCCGTGCATCTTGCAACCTTTGGGTAAACCATCTTGCCTTTCTAGCTAAACTAGAAGGTGGTAGACCTCCTTTCCTTGGCTGGAATCTTGCAGATCTGAATCTGATTTCTCTTCTAATTTCAGAACAGAATCTGGATTAAAAAACTCTGCATCTTCTTCACTCAGTATAGGAGGTTTTCCCGAGCACACACACCCTAAGCAAAGGTTTCCCAAATAGGAGAGAAACCATTTAGTGCAATAGGCACTAATTCCACTTCTTCAATCTTCATAATTCATAGTACATACCAATAGCAAAGCATTGATCTCTGAGCTCGATGATATTCATAAGGTTACTTTCCACATTATCTAAATTACTCATATGGGTTTTGATAAGCTGGTTGTTCAAGAATCAAGAGAATCTTTTTGGAAATATTGACACTGATATAGAGTTTTCAATGCTTTGAACATTTTCTTTGCTGATTTCCCTGCAAGTTTACAAATCAAGTGGTCCTTCATGGAGTGCAAAAGAGTCCTTTGCATCTTAGAAACTCTCTTCTCATATTGCTGTAATTATTGAGGATCAATAGGAATTGTAACTTAGTTACCATAAAAGCTGATGAAAATGAATTTATTTTTCAAGTGTAGTGACATCTTTGAGCAGTTTTGAGTAGACATATCATCTGTATCTTAATTTCATTCCAAGATTGTTTTTATTAACTATCAGCATAGAATGTAAAAGAATAATAGATGATTCTTTCTATTTTCTAACAATCACAATATGTGTTTACAAAATTAATCCATTGGATAGAAAGAAAGTGAAGCAAGGATAAGAAATAAGTATTTTAATGTATTTTTATTCTTTGTTCATGAACAGGTAGAAACCAGTAAAGTATTTTTGCGGGATACAACAATCATCTCTCCATATGCACTTCTTTTATTTGGTGGTTCAATTAGTATTCAACATCAGGTTTGCTCTTTAGCCATGACAAATAAAGGGAGGAAATGCAAACTCATATTGACCCTGATCTGTATTTGCTTTACTATCAATAAGAAGGATAATAAAATATAATATATATTAAATTTACTATATTAAGTCATCAACTTTGTAGTTTGTCCACGGTTCAAATCTTTTGCAACTTGAAAATTTTTGTTTACTATTTTTGGTGTCATAGATAATATTGATTTACAGCAAAATTTATAAATTTGTATCCAGCCAGGCCAGAGCTTGGCATCATCTATATCTCAGGTTAGTTTAATTTTGAATGAACAAAAAATAAATTGTATTACTTTCCAAGTTTCCCCAAGTCACTAAAAATGGTGATCAAGCCAGGTAAAAAACCAGTACATGATAATACATAAGTTACAGTCTGAGTGTGGATTCTAAAAGTTTCTCACCATTAGTCTGGTATTGAGTAGCTCTGGACATGTGGTCTTGTCCAGTGATCATTAGGGAAGCAAATGAAATAACATAGGAAATCATGCAAAGAAAAATAGGAGAAGGTATTAAAAATGTCATTGACATAGTAGCAGAAGAAACATGGACAAGAGAAGCCCAATACCCATGCAGCAAAGTTATGCTTAACACCAGAAGTATGATGATGACTCATGTTTTCAGGGGGTCCTGTTATCACAATTCTTGTAGTTGCCCCGTAAAGTGATCCTGTCCAGGATGGCAGAAGGGAAAGGAAACCAAAGTTGTGTCCTGCGATAGCTAAGACCTCTGAAAGTACTCAGATGTCACACCGGCCAAAGCTATCGTCACTTTAGACCAAGCAAGGAGCTAAGCCTAGGGTGCTTCCCTATAACAAAGATAACCCTATAGATGATGAATTAAAATGGATAATCCAAGTTATCTTGATTAGATCTCTTAGTCTAATGGTTAATTAGAGATTTGATCAATTACTAAGAGAAATTGTGTGCTTATGTAAAAAGCCCCAATTTGCCCTAGGGTTTTAAGTATGAAATTCAGATTTAGGGGCAAAGAGGTGAAATTTAATGAAATTAGGCACTAAGATGAATTGCTGTATAAATGATATGACGATTGAGAGTGATGCTAACAATACCCAGATCACAGTTTTGGCTAAAAGAGGTTTTCCCCAAGGAGGGTGATTTTCCCTAAGGGAGGCCAGTGCTTTAGATGGGCAAATGGAGTCCGATTAATTTGAAAATTGGTCTCTAGGGGTTTTAAGAAATTTCCAACTTGGGTTTTTAATTATAAACGCGGCCACAACCTAGAACTAGGTGAACCTAAAAACTAGGGTTTTAAAGTAAGGGTTTTATTTGTTTTTATTATGCCCGGGAAAGGAAATACTGAAAAATAAAAGATGGAAGAAATTTTTCTCACCAGGAAATGAGAGATTCCATGAAATGTTGTCATGTAATGAACAAAATATTATAATAAATAAAATATTAATAATGATAATAAATGAATAATTAAATAATTAATTGAAGAGACACCTTATGAAGGGTGGCATCTCATCACCAATGAAACCCTTGCATGGGTATTTATATAAACATAATTTCTCATTGTATGACACATTTTTATCATCAATTATAGATTATTTTATCCATTCATGGATTACTGTTCGTTGGCCTATTTGCGTTGGTTATTTCGGTAAAAACAAGCTTTTTACAGTTTCATCGGTATCAAAGCGATCCCTTCCTTGAGCCTCACTAATTCTAGTTTTTAGCCAATACTATCAATGTTTCTCTGAACAATCAATCTTTGACTGAAAGTAGGCCCTTTGCCACAACACTTCTACGCGTTCTTCTGCAGCCTCTCTCACGAAGCCATTCCACTTGCACCTCTCACTGCATGAACTCCAGCATCCATCACGCCACATCATTGTTCCCTCACCCATCTTGCTACCCATCCACATAGCTATCTCCTAGTTATCCCTCCAACGACCCACCTCCACCGTTAAACCCTTGTTGTGCCACCCCTACTATATTTCCCACACTACTTCGTACACCCTCAACAGCCTCACTCCACATGCTCTCCTCACGCCAATCGGCTCTCACCTGAATCTTTCCCATAGGCCGTAGCGTTTACTCCTATCTTCCAACTCCTCCGCCATCCCCCGCCTGCTCTTCTCTCCCTCCTTATTGCATTTTCCCGTCATGCACTCCATCACATCCTCCATTCCACACTCCACTCATCACATCGTCTAATCCTCACATCTACACCTGGTCCACTACAACCTGCATATGCTCCTCTTTCTAGCGATCCCACCTTGCTCGCTCTTCTTCTTCACCACCTACACAATACCTGTCGCCGTGCTCTCCTCTCGCATGATTCCAACATTCCTCCGCATAGCACAGGCCCTCCCCCACGCTTGCCATCCCTACACTGCACCACATTTGTGCACCCCCTTCTCAATTCCACCAGCAATGCTCGCTCCCTTCGTACCTCTTCCTCTCATGCCACGCTACCACGAGTCCACACATTGATTGCTTTATGCTCTCTGCTTTCCAAGTAGCGCCAATCCCAAGCATTATCCACTCCTGCTCCATCACGTCCCTCTCGCCACGCAAAGCTCCACCCATCCCTTACTCTATTTTCCCTCCTCACTCCACGTCACCCATAATTTCCCACCTTCATATTCTTCAAAACCCTAATTCAACCAATTCGATTTTTTATAATAATAATATTATTATTATAATTCTTTTTACAATCTTATTTCCTCTATTTCACCATCCATTAAAAAAATATATTATTATTTTAAACAATAATAATAGTTATTAATTAATAATTGTCATTACAATTATTATTTAATAAAAAAAAAAGACCAAGAAGATATTAAAAAGAGCAAAAATCAAGTCTCGAAGCCAATTGTGGATTTGTTGAAGAAATTATGGATTCCATATATAAATCTAAATTTTGGACTAAGTGTCCTTATTGCAAAATGAAATTTCAATATCTAACATTTTTTAAGAATGGCAATCGCTCTTGTCCAATATGTGGTAAATATTTTATTATGAAAGACGATCATGGTAACTCACAGTGGTAATCACAGAGATTGGAAAGCGAATTAGGATACTACATGGAAAGCAATAAAAATATGCAATTAAAGATGAGTAAGCAGATCATCCTTCATAAGTTGATGGAACAAGAGAATCATCGCTCAAAAGATCAAAATAAAAAACTAGAAAAAGCTAATGAAGATATTGAGTGCCTCCTTTCTATTATCGAATTGACTCCATAAGGAACTGATCACTAACATCCTCAAAAGAGATATCTTTTGTGTTTAGTGACTTTCCAAAGTCGCAATAAGGCTCTCCCCTAGAAGGCTTAGGCTTCCAAAGCAGTTGGGAGAAGTGACTAAGGTGATAGTGGTCACTTCCTCCTCACATGCTTACCGGTGGCTTGGACTTCCATTTCAACCAGTAACATTTTGGCGTCGTTGTCGGGGACCTCAAATTTGTTGAGGTGACTTATCCGAGCAAGAACAACATTTTGGTAAGTCTTGAGTCCTGATTGCATATATTATTCTAGAAAGGACTAACCTGTAAGCTTATCTAGCAACTCCACAAAGAACTCAGCCCATTACCAAGTATGCTTTTGCTTTTTGTACTTTGGTGAGATTTGTTGAACTAACTTGGCAAGTCTCTCCTGGCGACTCCACTCAAGAAAAAATAAAGAAGACTAAAGCAAACATTCTTAGGCCAACGATATGGGGATGCTTGACCCGTTTGACTTCTCAAACATCCCAAGATACCCGAACAAGTTCAACAAACATTGTTGTCTCAAATCTATCCCGACATTTCACAAGGATGAAGATATAGTTGCAACACATGTTACGAAGTTTAAAGAAGTCCTTGTGACGTTGGACATTACGAATGAGTATACTATGATTCAGTTGTTTGTGATGTCCCTCAGTCTGGGAGGGAACCAGGACGTGGATGCTTGGTATGATGGACTCCCTCCTTACGGGATATCCTCCTTTCAACAGTTGATTGAGGTATTCTATGATCAGTGGGATCCTAGTGCTAAGAAGGAAACCTTGAAGATTATGAGCGACGAACAGACTTCAGAAGAGCATGAAGCATTTCTTGATGACAACGATGGAGATCAACATTTGGAAGTTTTGCTTGAACAGACTATTGTTGAATACTTGGTCATCGACATCATGGCCCTTGTGTCTGAAGATGAAGAGCTTCCTTAAGAGGAAAGTGTAAATAAAGACCAAGAAGCCCTAGTGGAAGAAACTGAAGAATACAACAAAATGGTGAATTCTCCATGTCCTCAAATGGCAGTCTCTCATGATGTTTAAGCTCTCTTGGAAGAAAGTTATGAGAATATGGAAGACAACAATTACTGGGATTTCCTTGGTCCATTGGTATATGACTCTTCGAGACCTTGCAACACCATATTGGATCCATTCCTTGGTATATGTATGGGAAAAGAAGTATTCCCTGTCATCAACGAAGTTCACACTACCTTCCAGCCCATCATGTCCCTGAATCAGCACTTCCAACATCATCTTGTGGCAAGTATTAAAGAAATTGTTCAGCGTTTTCTATCCTATCTGGGTAAGTCAGTAATCATCTATTTCAACAAGATCGAAGCAGGTATGTGGACAGGTATGATTTTCATTCCTCAGCTTCATAGTATTTATTGTTTATCTTTTCATTTGAGACATGAAGGTATGAATTATTTTGCTGACAATTTCGAAATTTCAAGAATTATTTGGAATACTTATGTGTTTGTGAAAAAGATGAGTGATATATATGTATATCAAAAGAAATGATTGTGTGAATGCAGGGATAGGTTGTGGTTAACATATGAGGATCTGCAAAGACCTACTTTATCAATTGCCTTTCTAGATCAGAGTCTGGTAATCAGTTGCAAGAAAAAAAATTCTCAACACCAAGGTATGATGGAGGGTCTGACCCATACAAAAATCCACTAGAAGCATGGATTAACAAAGATGGTCAAACCGATGCCTCTCCATGGCACCAATTTCAAATCGTCCGGGTTCTTAGGAAGGTTTAGTGTCCTTTCCTCATCCATCTGAAGATCCTTGGTGCGTACTCAACATATCATCAATGAGGTATTATCATGGATTGCATTAAAGGACAAAGATAAGTCAGGTATGGATTGCTTACTCAAATGGTTACATTAGTGCTATGATTTCACCTCACCTATTCTGACTAGCAGGTTTAGAGTAGGTAGGGTTAGTTGCTTTAGGCATATTTTTGTGCATTGCATTTGATGTCTCTTTGTCATCTAGTTAGTTTTTATTGTTCTTAGTTTGTTTTCCTCATTTTGTGAACAAGGTAGGACAGAAGTGTTTGCCCCTAGATGTTTTTAATTCCTTTGGGCATTTGATATGTGTGTAGGTCTATAGGTACCAGAAGATTCACAGGTTCTCAAGCAGTCCTAGGAAGAGTACTCGTCCCGTAGTTGGATCCAGTGTTACGCTGCACCCGTACCAATCGCACCTTCAGGTGTACCCCAGGGAGAGAGCCAATTTTTCGACTAGGAGAGGTGTTATCGAGCAATGGTGGTCATGACTGGGCCCTTTGGTTTCTCCTTTAGGATTACTTTGGCTTAATGGCACTGCTGACTGCCCTTTGCTGGGGTTTTTAACCTCGAGGTTGGTGTCCAGGCCTCCTACGGGTTGACCACTGGGTCACATGGCTCCAGATCTTGTTTGCATGCTTTGATGACCTCTACTTCAGCTACAAGACATTTGTCTTCCTTCACAGCCACTTATGACACCCTCCTAGCCCTTCAAATAGTTGGGGCCTTCTCTCTTGGGGTTTATTTCCTCAGAGGAAAGCATCCTCCACAATAGGCCTTCTGGATGCTTTGAGGAGGGTGTTGATGTATTTTACAGCATTCTTGGGGTTAGATGGGGTATAACGCCCTCCTTCCAACTCGCTCCAGCCTTTCGTTCGGAGTGATTCATTTATTTGAGCACATTTTTGGCACCTAGGGGAAGAATACCCTAGGTAGCCTACCTTGAGCCTACATAATGGCTATATTTTATTATTATTTTGTTTTAATTTTAAGTTGACATTTTATAATTGCAAATTGACACTTTAAAGGCATGTCGGCCTGGATTTTATTTGTAAAAGTGAGTTGAGATCATATAAATAGATATCCTCACTTCATTTTTAAAACAAGACACATGGGATAGATCATTATGCATTTCTTTTACTCTTCTTAGGGCTCTTTGGACAGATGTGCCCCTCTTTAAAGAGATTTTATGGGTTAAGGAAAGTTTTTTTCTGGTATTCTTTGGTGAAATTCTTTGCAAGTTGATGTTTTGATTTGTTGGCTAAACACGAGCACTTGGAGGTGAGGCTTCTAATCTCTTTGTTTGAATGTTGGTAGATGATGCATGTTTGAGACTAAATGGTAGCCCCAGTGCTGCATTTTCTCCTAGAATAGGCCATTACCAGCCTTCTTGTCACCTTAGCAAGTTGAGGTATGTCTCCTTGTGAGGGTCCTCTAGGGTTTTACCTTAGTTTTCTAGGATAGTTGTTTGACCTAGGATCTCTTCCTCACTAGGTAAATCGTTCTCCCTAGATGCCCTAGGTCAGGTAGGGATTTTGCTAGGGTTGGTCTCACTTTGTCTTCACACCTTTCTTCTTCTCAAAAACCATAGCTTAGGTTAGTCCTAGGGTCGTTCAGGTTAGTTTTTAGCTTGGTTTTTAGGTTAATGTAGACCTAAATTAGGGTTAGTTTTCCCTAAAGCCTTCTAACGTTGGCCCTAACAGCCTACTGCTACCCTTGCTAGTCCTTTTTGCCACTCCCCCCACACCTTCGCTAGGCCCTTTTTCTCTCTCGACAACCTTCCCTAGGGCTATTTCCCTACCTTAGTTGTCCTCTAAACCCTTTCTAGGACCCTCGTTGTAGCATTTTTCTTCCTCGGTCCCTCTCCATCTTCCCCTTTCATCCCTCAGGTCTGTCCTCTACCTTCGTTGCCTTCTTGTTCGCCCTTGTTTCACCCTCGGGTTTGCCTTTAAGGCAGCGCTTGGGTTGTCCCTTAAACTTGGGTCTGTTGTTGCTATAGCAGCAACCCTCACTCTTCCCACGAGGTGTTGTAGCAACCCACTCCAACCCCTCGATCACCCCTCTATACGAAGCTAACAACTTTTCCCTATCCTAGCAGTCCCTTCCCTTCCATCCCTTTACCTCATTGACCTCCCAAATCTCCCCTCCTAACCTCGGTTCTAATCTCTAGGGTTGCCACAGTCCACGGTCACCTTTTTGTGACAACCCTTCCCTATCCTACAAGGCTTCCCTTTACAGTGACAGCCCTCCCATCTGCCCATACCTTGTCTCTCCTAACACCTGTGCACAAACAAACTGCCAATGGCTAGGTGATCACACGTTATTGGTTTCATTTGTCACTGAAAGTGGGCCATCAACATCCTTGTATTAACATACACACAGTCTACACATAAGCGTTCATTCAGTTCATATTGTGGTTAGTTAGTATTGTATGCTCATTATTAGTATTCCAAATGTTAGAATCATACTTGTATTTAATGTGGAATATGGTTGAGAACTGATACTATATTGCTGGTGTAAATACCGATACTGCTGTCATAATAACTGATACACACTGCTATAGATGTACTTTGAATAATGATGAATACTTATAATTGCATGTCACACTTATTACTAGAGGAATGATAATTATGTAATGTTCCCAAAAGTGACATGCATGCAAACCCTAAAAGTGACATGCATGCAAACCCTAAAAATGACATGCATGCAAACCCTAAAGTGATATGCATGCAAACCCTAAAAATGACATGCATGCAAACCCTAAAAGTGATATGCATGCAAACCCTAAAAGTGACATGCATGACATCTAAGCATTATTTAATGATGCATGAACTCAATTAAGTCTCCATGCGCATGCATGCAAGTCAACTGCAAATTAGAAGTTAAAGTGACCCAATTAGGTCAAAAGTCAGGGTTTTCGCAGTTGAAAGCTATAAAAGAAAGATAAAGTGAATGGAGACTTTACTTTTGGATTATTATTATTTTGGAGCTCTTGAGAAGCAGCACAGCATGCGGCCACAACAGTTGGGGTTGAAGACAGCGTCTCCAGCTAACGGGATTTTGGCAGTGAGACATCTGCCCTAGTCTCCTTCAGGATAAACCATCTAGGTTTGTCACCGTATCTATTACATTCATCATTATCCAGTATTCTAGTATAAGTCCGAAGGTTATTGCAGATTCATCCGTACAGCTGGGGGCATTTAGCTGGGAAACCCTAGTCGTTCACCAGGACTCTGGATCACCATATTTCTTTCGCATGCATCCTGCATCCTCACTGATAGGATCACTCTACTGCATTGGGTGATTATTAGCTATCAGATTGTCCATCTAGGGCAGCTAGCAGCAGTTTACAGGGTTGTGGGGCCGTGAGCAGCAGACTGGGAGATCAATTCGCTAGGGCATATGGAGAGGTCAAAACTCTTGCATGCTCCGGTCATCCTCTCCGGCACGAGAACACCTTCCTTCCAACTTATTTCCAGCTGAAACTGACCATCCCTTTAGCAAAAACGTCACACTTGTTTGATTCAGCCAACCAGGGTATTGCAGCAGAAAACCAGTTCATTTCTTCATCAACTCAGCTCATCTTGCATGTGTATTCTCTTTGGAGCATTTTCAGCCGGCTTATCAGTGGTAAGTGTTCATTCTATCCTGCAAACCCTAACCCTAATTTCATCTATAAAATAGGGAAATTTTGCATGGCAGTTTGCATGCCTGGTTATTTCAGTAAAATTGCATAGAAATAGAAAATATCAGGATTTGGGATATTATAGTGGTATCAAAGCATGATCCTTGCCAGCTGTGGGCACATAGCAATTGAATAAAAATGCATGTTGATACATTCATGTACATGCAAATGCATGTCAGTGATGTTGGTGAAGTGCATGTCAGAACAAAGGTTTTTCTCTGCCAGCGTGTGAGAACATGAAGACAATGAGAAGGATCTTGACTGGAAATTGGCAGAGGTTAGCAGTACTTCAATACTTGCCTCAATATCAAGAGTATCTAGCCTTGGGTGATGAGGTATGTGCCGCATTGTCCTTTCAAGATTATTACACCATCCAGTTCGGGAGCCAGCCCAAGGATTTGGATGAGGATCACCTTAAAGGCATTGTTGGGGAAGAGAAGAAAGATGAGCATGAAGTACAGGTTGTTGGTGAGCTTCATTTGGATTTAACAGTACATGATGAGGATGTGCATGAGGAGATAGAATTAGAGCCATCCTGTGAGTCTAGCGACACAAGCACATTTGCTAGTCAGATTGTGGACAAACCATGTGATGAGTTGGAGTTGGTACACTCTTCATCACCTACAGTAGGAATCCAGACAGTTATGACAGGAGAAATACATGAGGTGCAAGGCAATGAGCACAGCAGTCGAGACAGTGAGCAGTCACACATGGAGGTTAGGGAGAGTTTATACATGCATGAGATAGAGCTTCCAGATGATAGTCCCTGAAAGAAGATTGAACGGGTTAAAGGAAGCATTCTAGCGATGAAAGAGAGGACCAAGATACTCCGAGACACCATAGTATAGCGAGATGTTGAGCTTATAGTTCTTCGAGTTGCATGTACCGAGTCAGAGGTCAGGCTGTTTAGTATTCAAGAGCAGTTGGATTCCTTGATGGGGTAGCAGAAGAAACATATTATTGCATTTCAAATCAGCCCTCTTAAGGAGTACATAGACAGGGCTTGCAGTAGCTTGCGTCCACATGTGCATAATGGTGGATGGTTTTTACAGGTTGGCCAAGATCGAGAAATTGACCAGCAGTATATGAGCTTTCCAGTTGAAATCAGAAGGGTAGAATGTCAACGTGGTAGGATTATTCCTTGTGATGGTGCTTATGGACAAGGTACTTTTCGGGGGTTGGATTGGAGAGAGATTAAGAGTTGGTGTCCTATTGAGTGGGCGATTCTTGGGAAGACATTCCTAGCCAAGGGTATAGTCCCACAAGAGCCTTGAGATATTTGGGATGAAATATGCACAAGTTTGCATTAGGATCCAGGCGGAAGACCTTATGAGGGATGGATACAGTGTTTACTGATGGCGTTACTTGGGAGTCTACATGATGCTCCTTGTGTCGATACTACGCAAGGTAGCGGTGGATGCATTTTGACCTTTGCAATTCTCAGATTGATTTGGGACCATGGGATTACAGTGACTGACAGTTTAGTGATTGCTAGAGGGTGCTTTCAGGAGGTCTCTGGTGATGGTACCGTACAGTGCAGTGTTTTGAGCAGAGGGTGCTACAGATCTCCTAGGATAATTTGGGATCCTGGGATCATCCCCGAATTCAGTTGGTTCAGTTGATTGATTGTGGATTTGCATTGGCATTGCTTGAGGACAAGCAATCTTTGGCGAGGGAGGACTGTAATGTTCCCGAAAGTGACATGCATGCAAACCCTAAAAATGACATGCATGCAAACCCTAAAAGTGACATGCATGCAAAACCCTAAAAGTGATATGCATGCAAACCCTAAAATGACATGCATGCAAACCCTAAAAGTGATATGCATGCAAATCCTAAAAGTGACATGCATGACATCTAAGCATTATTTAATGATGCATGAACTCAATTAAGTCTCCATGCGCATGCATGCAAGTCAACTGCAAATTAGAAGTTAAAGTGACCTAATTAGGTCAAAAGTTAGGGTTTTCGCAGTTGAAAGTTATAAAAGAAAGATAAAGTGAATGGAGACTTTACTTTTGGATTATTATTATTTTGGAGCTCTTGAGAAGCAACACAGCGTGCGGCCACGGCAATTGGGGTTGAAGACGGCGTCTCCAGCTAACGGGATTTCGACAGTGAGACATCTGCCCTAGTCTCCTTCAGGATAAACCATCTAGGTTTGTCATCGTATCTATTGCATTCATCATTATCCAGTATTCCAGTATAAGTCCGAAGGTTATTGCAGATTCATCCATACAGCTGGGGGCATTTAGCTGGGAAACCCTAGTCGTTCACCAAGACTCTAGATCACCATATTTCTTTCGCATGCATCCTGCATCCTCACTGATAGGATCACTCTACTGCATTGGGTGATTATTAGCGATCAGATTGTCCATCCGGGGCAGCTAGCAGCAGTTTACAGGGTTGTGGGGCCATGAGCAGCAGACTGGGAGATCAATTCGCTAGGGCATCTGGAGAGGTCAAAACTCTTGCATGCTCCGGTCATCCTCTCCGGCACGGGAACACCTTCCTTCCAACTTATTTCTAGCTGAAACTGACCATCCCTTCAGCAAAAACGTCACACTTGTTTGATTCAGCCAACCATGGTATTGCAGCAGAAAACCAGGTCATTTCTTCATCAGCTCAGCTCATCTTGCATGCGTATTCTCTTTGGAGCATTTTTAGCCGGCTTATCAGTGGTAAGTGTTCATTCTATCCTGCAAACCCTAACCCCAGTTTAAGCTATAAAATAGGGAAATTTTGCATGGCAGTTTGCATGCCCAGTTATTTCAGTAAAATTGCATAGAAATAGAAAATATCAGGATTTGGGATATTACAAATTATAAGGTCCCGGTATATGAAAGTAACTGAATGCTTGTGGATAACATTCGTTCCGACATTACACTTTGCAAATAATTGGTTATTAGATTGATGACCTTCAACATTTGTATGATGTTGCATACTCGTTATTGGTCATTTGCACTTGCATTTCTCATACTCACACGTTGAGTGCTTCCTTCCTATTATCGAATAATGAATTGACTCCATAAGGCATTGGTCACTAGCATCCTCGAAAGAGATATCTTTTGTGTTTAGTGACTTTTCAGAGTCGCAGTAGGGCTCTCCCCTAGGAGGCTTAGGCTTCCAAAGCAGTTGGGAGAAGTGACTGAGGTGACAGTGGTCACTTCCTCCTCGCATGCTTACCGGTGGCTTGGATTGCCATTTCAACCGGTAACAGTGCCCATTGTTACAGCAGCGTACTACCTCAAAATTCATGCCAACTCTGCCTTGAATTTCATGCCCACAATCTGCCTAGGAAATTGCACCACAAACAATATGGCCTCTGTAATTAATGTTGTTGTTCTTCACCTTGAAAATCATGCCTTTGACTGGGAAAATGTACAGCAAGTTCCCTGCTCGAGCTTCAATGATGCTCCTCGATTTTCTTGTTACTGAAATGCTGCAGTACGGTTCTCGAAATGTGTGCCAAAATCACTTTGTTAGCTGCTCAAACCTCCTTGGGAATCATGTCAAGGTTCTCTCTCTCCTAACTCCTCTCCTCATCTCAAGTCGAGTTCCTCTCCAAGTCTCATGGATAGGTAAAAATGAGGAATGAAGTGCCTTTTAATCTTTTTCCCTTGTCTTTTCACATCCTCTTCTTGGGGTAGCTGAAAGGACACTAGATCATGCGGCCACTTTTAATCTAGTGATTTCTCATCAATGGATGAGAAAAATCACTTTTCTCTCCATTAATATTTTCTCTCTCAACTCCCACTTAACTTTATTTAAAAAGTCTCTTTATTTTTTAAAGTGAATTAATTACTCATCTCAAGTAATTAATACAAGGGTCATGTCATTTGTCTCTTTTTAGTGACTTAGGCACAAAGTCACTAGGCGAACATTTTCTTACTAAGTCACATGACACGAGGACACGGGTCACGAAGGACACGAAAATATGAGTATTTGACACGAGACACGACGACCCCAAAAGTAGGACACGGGGGACACGTTTTATATATATATATATATATAT